>CAJQUW010013856.1:0-61005 GCA_907163375.1 Prostheceraeus crozeri | reverse complement strand
TATCTGCAAAATCGTGCGAAGCCCTAGTAACCATTTCGGTTTGATTATGATAAATTTTGTTTAAATATAAGTATTTTTCACTTACCACCAATTTATTAAGGTTTTATATCATTATAGGTTGTTTTGGCTTCATCCAATGTAGATGTTAAGCATCAGAAACATGTAGATTTAACATCAGATATTATTGGGGTTGCTTATCTTAATCCGTTTCTAAAACATCAGTTATTGCTATTTTTTTAAATAGTTTAAATGTTTTCTTTATCTTGTAATCTGTTAGGTATTGGTATACCAAATATTACATTTAAATAATGATCCAAAATAAAAATAAAATAGTATCAGGAATAATTTTTAGTGTACTTTTGCTTCAGACTCTAAAGCTAATTTTTTTGTTTCTATAAGCGTTGATTTGGATAAAAGTTTTGCATCTTGCATACATTCTAATATTCATAATCTTGAGAGTTATTATAGATTTCATTCGTTATCATACTAATATATTAAATCTTTATCTATACTTGCATATGCCCTCTTATGTGTAAACACGTATTATTGCCATATTTATGTTGTGTATAATATGATTAGTCATATTCATTTTATAATTTTTATAATATGCGATTAAAGAATCTGCATTATTTTTTGTGTAGTTGTAAAAAATGTTTGGAATGTTTTTCTCTATATCTTATTATCTACATCAAAAGCTTTATTGAGCTAATACAACTATTTCAATATTCTATGTCTGCCTTTTGTAAATATTTCTGACATAAATTTTTTGTTTTGATAAACTTGCAACATCAGCTAAAATTAATAAAGATTTTATTTTCAGTGTTACTCACAAAACTTTCATAGCTTGTAAACTCATCTAATTGTTTATCATTATAGACGTTTGTAAAAGTTGGCCATTCAGAAGTATGCATACAAACAAAATATTGTACTTTTGTTTCAATCCTTATAATTTGTTTATATATTTTTTTAATAAACGTAGTGCTTACCACTTCCGTTTTACGTAAACAATGAAAATGTAAATTTTCTTTATACATTTTTACCTTTTAATATTTTATTATTAGTTTTATCCTTAATCATTATCCTCCTCATCTTCCATCCTTTTAAAAGTTTTTAATTTCTTGTTTATAAAAATTTTATTCTCTTTTGTTCCTCTGTTAAAAGTAACCCATTGATTTCCAATACATATAACATGAGATAAAATAAAAAATTTAAAATAACATCAAACAATATTATTATACAATGAAATTTTAAAAAATTCCAAAGACGTGTAAGATCTGATTGTGGTATTTTTTATTAAAGAGATGAATTAGGTAGTGCCTCTAAATATTTTTTATTTATATTATTATATAATATTTTTTATCTATATATTATATATATTTTTTTCTATATTAATTAACTATATTTAGTATTATAGATAGGATTTTCTACAATATTTAATTAATATCTTTGAGATTCGGATCTTGAGGGTTATTGTAATCGTGAAACTCAGTGTTATTCATATAATTATTTATTATTCGTTTTTTATTGCAATAAGAGATTTATGACGACTTTAGATTACTTTTATTACTTTTATTACTTTTAATTATAACCGGGAATATAAATCTTCCAATTTCGATTTTAATTCCTTAATATATTTAAAATAAAAATTTAGGAATTATTATTTTTTAATTCCGACTCGCATTTCTTAACACACTACATACCACACCTTACTTCTTACTACAAACAACAAAACCAACCAAACCCCCACATTCTTACACAATACAAACAGCATCCCCCAAACACTCAAAACAAAACTTAACAACCCCAAAAACTATAACATTACAAAATCAAACCTAAACTACAATTACAACTAATTCAAAACACCAATCTTACAACAAATACAAACACAACACACAAATACAAGAAAACCACCTATACACACCACTCAAAACTGTATAAACAACTAAACCCACAAACAACAAAAACTACAACATAAGAAATAACACACATTAAACAACAAAACCATACCACCACAAATTACAAACCTATCCCCAACACACAAAACACAACAACAAAAACCACATACACAAAAAACACCTTTACAACACTATAACACCAAACGGTACTCCAACTTACATCCCCTCTACAACACAAAAACAAAACTAACCACAAAAACCCCAAACAACCTACAACCGCCCTGACTTGAATTATACCAAACACAACCCAACAACCATTACAAACAAAAAAAATAATATACAAAACAACCAACCACATAAACACTTACACCAGAAAACACATCCACCAACCAAAAACGAAACCTTTCATACAGAAAACACAAAATTACAACAACTATTACAGAAAACATTCTTTTACATCAACCCACACACCCAAAAAACACAAATAACATGAAACCACTCGCACACACCCGCCCCAATCCACACTCACTACAACACTAACAACGACAAACCACACCCATAAAAACATTTCCGTAGACTGGAAAAATACACGCCAAAAACAACCTAACATACTAAACAAAAGCTACACAACAACCAAAATATACAACAAAAAACACATCTTATGAGTGTTTTTAAACCTCTGCTGTAAGAACCATCACGGAATGTGTCGGACTTTTGTTCCGATACTCAAAAGAAGTAATGTTTCCCCGGGGTTTTATGGTTGAACAGAACCTCTAATCCTCGTCTTCCGGAATGCTTAAGAATATTTTAATAAAATTAATATTTTATTCTTTATAACAAAATAATATTTTAAGTTGAAAATCAATTCAAAACAACTATTTTAGTTGAAAAAATACAACGATTTTAGGTTGAAAATACAACTATTTAAGTTGATAAATAACAACTATTTTTTAAGTTTGAAATAACAACTATTTTTAGTTGAAATACTAATATAAATTAATATTTGACATAAAATAATATTTTGACATAAATTATATTTTGCATAAATTATTATTTTGACATAAATTATTATATATGTTTGATTGATTATGTTGATTAAAGTTTTGGACATAGTGTTTTACATGTCGCTGAAAATTTTTCTTTAAATATAATTTTTTTGACAACCTCTACATTTAAACCTTATTTTCTTATTCTTCTTTAAACAATCCTTACTCACTAGATATTTACTAATCATAAAACTCTGTCTTAGGTTTAGTGATTTTGACAACTTGTACATTGTCTTGTAGAACTGTAAACAAGAATTATAATGATTTAGTAATTCCTTTGAATTGTAAAATATTTATTACAAATTACGACATAACTATTCTTTTTATTTAATCTTTTTTTTCTTTTTTTAACCTCTTCTTGTTTGTTCGCATAATTTGTAAATGACGTGCAAAATTTTTGAATGTTATATTTTCATATTTAACAATCCGGAACTATATTTTTTTTTTGTTATCTACTTTCAACAAATTGATTTTTATTCAATATAATTATTTATGTGCTACCAATTATTATTAATGAACAAAAGGATTATTTTGAACAAAAAGGATTATTATTTTTGTGCTACATTATTATTTTGTGCTTAAATAAATAATTATTATTATTTTGCCTAGGTATTTTTGTCACTAGGTGTATTTATTCTAGCAGTATTTTTGCCTAGGTGTAATTAATTCTAGCATGTATTTTTGCCTAGGTGTATTTATTCTAGAACAGTATAAAGATTTTGTTCTTTATCTGAATATATAAATGCTTTTAAATTCTTTGTAATGGTTGCTCTGATTGAATATATTATACCTGAATACTATTATTAGGTTGAATATTATTCTGAATATTATTAGGTTGTATATTATTAGGTTGTATATTATTAGGTTGTAATTGATTCATATGCATACCACTATGGTGTGTTTTTGCATATGAAGAATATAATAGTGTTTGATTTAAAAAAAACGCATATTGCAAACTTGACAAATTCTGAGTCCATTTCCATTTTTTTGTATTTTTATTAGGAAAAATTTTATTTTTTATAATTTATTATTTTTTTAATTTATGTATTTTTATAATTTATGTATTTTTTATAATTTATGTATTTTATTTTATAATCAAAAAAATTTTATTTTATTGTTTAAAAATGATGTTTACCAAATGTTGTGGAGGTGCATATATCCCGAATAATCGTGAATTAGAAATAGAGATAGAAAATTATATTATGAAAACTGGATACGTTTTATCTTGTCCAGTTCATCTTTCTAATCTTCCGCAACAAAATACAGAGTTAACAAATAAACAAATATGTTTGATACACAAAACAATGACTTAAAGGAAACATATATATAAACGATGTTATGGTATCCACTGATGAATGAATTAAAGTTGCTTAAACTTAATGATAAATCATTAAACGAAAAATTATTAAAACTTGATAAAAAGGACAGAGAGCTAGAAGCAGATATACAAAACTTTTTAAAAAGATTTCAGAACAATCAAAAATTTTAATATTACTTTCTTTAAATTTAAAATCTGCAGTCATTAAAAATAAACATCAGATAAAAATGTTAAAAGAACAATTAGAAGATGAAATAGAAAAACTACCTGAAAGAATTAAAAAAAAATTTAAAGCAGTTACAAACTACATTCCAAAAAGTGTTGATGAATTGAGTTCTAAAATTACTCAACAAATGAAAAAGATGAATAGAATAATAAATGAAGTAAACTCACTTAATGAAAAAGTTGATAAAATGAAAACTCTTAAAATCAATTTAGAAAATGAATTAAAGAAAAATTAACAAGAAAACTCTAAAGAAAATAAAGAACAGTTAGATGCTGTTAAAAGACAATTAGATGTTCTTAAAATTAAGTTAAATGCTCTTAAAACGGCGTTGAAGATTAATCAGCAGAAAATGCAAGTTAATAGAAAAGAAATTAAAGTACATCACACGCTACTTTTGACGCAATAGATAAAGTGCAACAGGCAATTAATAAAGTTATCTCGAAGTTGTTAGATATTCATAAACGTAAATCTTAAACGAGTATTGTAAATATTAACTTAAATATTTTTACCTACAAAAAATAAGAATCATAAAAAATTTAAATATAATTTTAAAAATATTAAAGTATAAATATAATTTTTAAAAATATAAAATATATAATATATAAAAGTATATAAAAGTATATAATTTTAAAAATGGATAAAATTAGAGCTAATAATTTTAAAAGAATTAAACAATTAGAAGAGTTAATAAAAGAAAGAAATATTATGAAAGAAAATCATAGAATAAAAAGAATGATTGATGCAGGTTTGGTTCCTGATAAAGTTAAACCAAAAACGCAATCTGCAAAAGTTAAGAACAAAAAATAAACATTTTTTATAATGGACGTCGTTCATGGGGTCAACGGAGATGTCTTCCAGGGCTTCGCGCTTCGCCCGTATTTATTTTTTTCCCAAAAGTCAAATTTATTACTAAAAAATGCCTATAATTTATAAACACAATCTTAAACAATTTGCTTCAAATCAAAGAATTGCTCATGAACCACGTATGAATCCTGTTTATCATTATGATAATAGAGAAACAGTCGGAACAGAAAAGTTCCTAGAAAAGACGTTTCAAAA
Source organism: Prostheceraeus crozeri (assembly GCA_907163375.1). Taxonomy (NCBI): domain Eukaryota; kingdom Metazoa; phylum Platyhelminthes; order Polycladida; family Euryleptidae; genus Prostheceraeus; species Prostheceraeus crozeri. Next base: position 55,461 of record CAJQUW010013856.1, on the reverse strand, counting down.
AGAAGGGGATGGCATCTTTTCTGGTATTGGTAGTATCGTTAACTTAATTAAAAATAATAAAGATTTGATTACATCTGCTGCAAAAGGAGCAGCTGCTATAGGTAGTACAGCTAGTGCAATATCAAATGCTGTTAAATCACAAAACGAATTAAAACAACTAGAAGCTATTCGTAAACTCAAGAATGATTCTGAAGAACTAAAAAAATTAAAAAAACTTTCAGAGGAAACAAAAAATAAAATTGCTAACATAGCTGTTGATGGTGATAGTAAACATAATGAAAATAAAAATAATGAAAAAACAATTGAAGAAATAAGAGGTAATGGCGTGAGCAGCAACCTTCGGTCTAACCAGCAAAGCTGTAGCGGAGCTGGTCTAGCAAAATTCTAAAATTATATTTAATAAAAATTTTTTTCTATCTGTGAGAAAAACAAAAAGTCAAATTATTTCTTATAAAAATGTCTTCGCTTATCGAAAATAAATTTAGATTAGACGATCCTCCGTTCGTCAGTTATAATCAAAAAAAGAATGACTATATAAGAATTGCTATGAATCCCGGATCTTCCAGTAGAGTAAATACTGGAGGAGATTTAATCTTTGAAGTTGATAATCAGCAGAGTTATTTATATTTACCTGATTCATTTTTGCACTGTGAATATTCTTTATATAGTGATGCCAATTTTACAACACCATTACCAGATACCGATAATATTACACTAGAGAATAATTTTTTCCCAAGTTTATTTACACAAATGCGTTTAGATGTTGCAACTCAAAATATAGAAACAATAAGTGATTCTCCAGGTGTAATTGATACAATGCTTAGATTTGTAATAATTGGTGAAAATAATAAAAAGAATGAAATCGAAGGTTGGTTTCCTGATACTAATGATGGTATAATTATTGAGGATTTAACTCACGCTGGAACAGATGCCGCAGGAATTGCGAAAGATGTAGAAAATATTGCAAAACATTTAAATAAAACAAATAATGATGCATATAAAGAAAGACGTGAATTTAACAAGAAAAGTAAACAGACAGTAAATTGGTCATTGTCTCCATTATTCGTTTATTTAGATTATGATAAAATATCATATCAATTAAAATTTAAATTAATAATTCATCGTACAGCAAATAATGAATTAATCTTTTTTGGTAAGACTGGGAAAAAAGCATATTTAAAAATTGATAGACTTGAATGGTGGATTAAGCATATTACTCCTAGTTTAGAGGTTGAAACAGCTATTGCAAAAAGATTAAATACTAACAAACCAATTCCAGTTAATTTTCTAAAGAGAACTGCTAGTTCAGTAACTTTTTCCGAACAAAGATTTAACTGGCATTTTACTAGAACTGCAAATACTCCAAGATATTTATTACTAACATTTCAAAGAAATGATTCTCCAAGTTTTGATAAGAACAATAATATCTTCCATATTAATACAATTCGAAGTTTACAAGTTTCATTAAATCAAACTCGATATCCAATTGATCCATTAAGATTCGATGATACCAATAATCAATTTATGGAAGGATATGATTCTTATAGAAATCTTTGTATAGAGTTTGGAGTTGAACCACAATTAACTCCTGGAGATTGGAGACATTTATATCCAATTTTCTGTTTCGATTTAAGTGCACAATCTGAAGATATTATTAAAAATGGTTGTGATGTAACAATTAATATTGAAAAGAAAGATTCCACAACTTCATTGATGGCTTATGGTTTATTGCTAGAAGATGTAAAATATTCTATTGAAGTTCTTAATGGGAAGATGGTTAGGATCGGTTAGTAACCTGAGGACCCTTGGTCCGATCGGCTAAAGCCAGAGGAGCTTCTCTCCGATAGGTTAATTAAAATTTTTTTTCATAACTAGAATAGATTAAAATTTTTGTTAACTTAAAAATTCTTAACTAAAAATTTTTCATAACTAGAATAGATTTAAATTTTTGATAACTTAAAATTTTTTTATTAAAAATGTCGCAAGCGAAAAGTAATATTAATAATAAAACTGTTGAATTAAAATTACGTAATATTGTTGACAAAAATACCCCTAAAACTATTACGATTAACAAAAAAAAGTATTACATAAGTAAACCAATGATAGAGAATATTCAATTACAAGAAGAAAAGAATGGCGGGATTCTCCCATTAATTCCCCTAATAATAGGTGGCATAGCAGCAGCAGGAAGTGTTGCAGGTGGGACAGCTGGTATTGTCCAAGCAGTAAATAAAAATAAATCAGAGAAGGCAGCATTAGAAGAACAAAAACGACATAATAGAGAGTTAGAGAAAGTTGCTAGGGGCGAAGGGACATCGGAGATGTCTTCCAGGGCTTCGCCCGAAGGAAAAGGAGTAGTAGATAATTTTATTAGTAAATTAAAGTTAGTTGATGAAGGAAAACGAGTTCTTAAAAATATTCTCCACAATGTTGATGATTTAATTGAAATTAAAGAAACTAAGGATGGTTCTGGAATATATCTAAGTCCTAGTATGATAAGGTAATAACCTCAGAACCTTTGGTTCTTTTCGGTAAAACTTTTATTTTTATCTTTTAAAATGGATACCGCAAATTCCACAAATTCCGAAAATTTAATTAAATTAAAAATTTCTAATTTAGATTTATTGAATTATCTATTAAACAAAAATAAAAACTCAAACTGTCAGCATATTGGAGGTGACAAGAACAAAGTTCCACACCACTTCGGTGGAGACATACAAAAAACATTAGAAAACTTTCCTGGATTTATTTGGAGTAAATATTCGAAAGAAAAACATCTTCCTGGTCATTCATATACTGGTCCAGGAACTCGATTAGATATCAGACTAGATGAGAATAATAATCCGAAACCAGGTGAAGAACCAATAAATAGAGTAGATGCCGCCGCTTATAGACATGATTTAGCTTATCGAAATCATGATCTAAGTTCTCGACATGCAGCTGATAAGAAAATGATTCAAGAATTAGATAGTATTCAGAATCCTACATTTAGAGAAAAAATTGAAAGAATGTTTGTTAAGAAAGCTTTACAAGCTAAAATATTATTCGGACAGGGTTTAAATGAATCGATAGCAAAGCTGACTGAGAGCAACGCTCGAACCTACGCGTCCGAAATCCACAAGGAATATAGAAAGCCGAAATATCTATTGAAAGTAAAAGTATTCAATAAAGATGATATTTGGAGTGCTGATCTTATTCATATGCCGAATGAAAGGGACTACAAATACGCATTGACCGTTATAGATTTATATACACGATACGCTTGGGTAAAGCCTTTAAAAAATAAAAGTGGTCTATCAGTTAAATATGCGTTTGAAGAAATCTTTAAAGAAAGTAATAGAAAGTCAAGGAAATTGTTTGTGGATAAAGGATCGGAATTTTATAACAGAAACGTTCAGCCACTATTTGAAACTGTTTATTCAACTGAAAACGCAGGAAAAGCTGTAGTGATAGAAAGATTCAATCGGACGTTAAAAAATAAAATTTTCAAAAAGTTTACTCAGCAAGGAAATCAGAAATGGTTGAAGATATTACCAGGAGTTGTAGAAGAGTACAATAATAAAGTTCATTCTGGTATTGAAGAAACTCCAAAGAATGCTTCTGACGACCCTGATTTGATACGAAAAAAAATATTCGAGAATAATAATTTGAATGAGAGTAATCCGAATTTGCAGAAACTTAAGCCGAAATTTAAAATTGGAGATAGAGTTAGAATATTTAAATATAAGAATAAATTTGAAAAAGGCTTTGTTGGCTATTGGACTAAAGAAATATTTGAAGTTTCTAAAATAAATCAAAGTTATCCGATTACTTATGAAATTAAAGATTTAGATAATGAGGATATCAGAGGTCGTTTTTATCAAAATGAATTACAGAAAACAGAGCTTTAACCTTTAGGTGGCGCTTTAGCTAGCTTCGCTTGAGTTATAGATTGTTTAACTCTAACATAAAATCTAGAAATGATACTCCTTTTTGTAATTTGTACAAAACGTATAAACATAATTGTCCACAATAAGTAGTTCCCGGTTTTTGAATTTGAAACGTATTATAAATTCCCATTGCCAAGTATTTCTGTTTACTTCATTCGTAGGTGAAGTCCGTATGAGTCAAAATAATAATTTGAACAGTTTATATTTCTTTGTCCTGCTGACCAATGTACGCCTTTTTCATCTGACGTATGGAGATTGGTTACGAAATTTACAGTTATTGATGGAACTTTGTTCCGGGAACTGAAGGTTCCTGTTGGCTTATTTTTTAGGAATTGTAATTCGTCTCTCATTAGAACATGAAAATTCTTTATTCCTAATTCATTTGCGATTTTCTTTAGGTCGAAATTTGTCGTAGTTTGCGTTCCATATAATTTAAAAAACTTATTTATGTTGCTCATTTTATAATAAAAAAATTTCTTAAGGGACCCCTAGAAGACAGAAGGGAGGGGGTAGCAGAACTACGTTCATATGATATTGAAGGATATATTCTTGCTGTTTCTTCCGCTTTTAAAGAAATATTTTTAGACACATGATATATTTTAAAAACCTGAAAGATGGATAAAATTCATGAATTTGAAATTCTCAACTTTTATGATTTTCGGTGTCCTTGAACGGTCATGATTTAAGCAATGAAAATCGAACCGAAGGTTCTAGGGCTTCGCCCGATTGTAATTCTCAAATTTTGAGATTTTGAAAAATTTGAAAATTGGGTATTTTTAAAAACGCCCAAATCGGAGCGAAGCTCCTCTGGCTTTAGCCGATTTATGAATTTAGGTCTTCATAACCTGAAAAAGGGTTCAAATTCATGAATTTATGTCGTTTTTAAAAATACCATTTTTTGAAAAAATGGTACTTTTTGAATGGACTAAATTCATGTATTTAGGTCTTAAAAACCTGAAAAAGGGTTCAAATTCATGAATTTATGTCGTTTTTAAAGATACCAATTTTTTTGATTTTATGGTGTCCTGGAACGGTCTTTTATCCATTACTCCTCTCAATATCCGAAATTTCCTTTATTACTCTGATTTATACCTATAATAAAAGGTATATTTCAATGTAGGTCACAATAACAACAATTCATAATATTTATAAATAGATTGTGATAAAATTCCTATTTATAGAGTAAAAACTTACCGACTAGCATTTTCATACAAAGCAATTATGCATAGGTAATATTGGATTAACAAGGTTGTTTGACCGTCCTAGCGTGACCAGATGGTTACGCGATGTTCTGGACATTGGCGTATGCCCATGTCCTAAACTCGGCAGCATGTTCTGTTATTACATGAGTACATAAACCACAGGTATTTATCTTAAACTGTCATACAAAGTTACTTTGATTGAATTTCTTCTCAAGTTTTATAACAATATGACGAGAATATGATGCTTCCGTCTTTTCCTTCTTGGTAGTGCAGCCATGATGTTTCGTTTGATGTCAAGGAAGTAGCGAGTGATACACATTCAAGCAACAAAAATTAAAACAATCAGACAAAATTGATAGATAAATTACAGAGATATATGGAATTCTTACAGGAATGACAGAAAATCGATGATTTGAAAGATAATAGGCCTATTAAGCAGTAGCTGCTGTGATCGCATGGTCACGCTTGGACTGATTGGGCAAATTCAGTGGCAATGCAGCTACTTACTATGCCATCGTATGATCCGCTACCGTGAATGCCAGAATAAGTCTTTCAGATCAAAATCCTCAGCGATTTATGCACTGTTTTGTCTGATTAACAATGGAGAGGATGATGTTATTATGATACTACCCACATTTTGAGATGGCGAAGTCAATGCACAGACAATTGTAAAGAGAACAAATTGGGCTTCAACGAAGGACGAACAGGTTTTTAGGGGCTTCGATGGCAATGACGGGACCGACTATGACGGGTTTAAAAATCTCGAAAAGCCATTCGTAATTCTTGGGCGAGTAATTTCTTCGATTTAGGCTTTTCTAGGTGAATGACTTTAACAGATTTAGATTGTTTTTTAGGTAAATAACTGGATTCAGCAAACGTTAAGTGAGTTTAGTAGATTGACTAAAATTGCTTGGAATAATTATAATCTTTGTTCATTTTTAAAACATTTTGGTTGGCTAATTTAAAGACAAATATCGGTGCATATGGAATGAGCATAAAAGCTAAATCAATAATCAATAATCAATGTCAATCTCGTTTTGCTTCATAACAGCAAATTTTTTCGAGCTATATATTAGCATTGCAAATCAGATACACTAACAGATTAGTTTGTTTCAAGTGCTGTTGATAGGGTGCCGGTATACTATTTGATTCAGTGTGTGAAGGAATTACATCTAGAGTACATGTGCCTATATTCACTCAATTCGTAGCTGATCATTTCATAATATATATGATTAAGAAGTAGTAGAAAGTATAGATAAAAAGTAATAGAAGTTCAGAAAATGTGCTACATCACTCGGTAGAGTCCTCATTATTGAGATTGTAAAACTAATGCGTCTCGCCGATTTTCTCGATGCTTTGACCTCAGTATTTGCAACAATAAGCAAGATGGTCGCACTGAGGAGCCGTATTCATTGGCTCCTCAACGATTGTCAGGACGTCAGAGAGCGGGTTCCAATCGACACCATTTGTACTTGGCCGGTACCGGTCAAATGTAAGTGACGGTGCCGGCCAAATGGTTACATACATTTGCCCAGGTCCCATAAGAACATTTTGGAGTCAGACGATTGATTACCCCTAGATATAATTTTCGTCATAAACACAGGCTTGCCGTTAGGATGAACTTCCAGTCCAATCCCAATCCAATCTCAATAAGAATTTCCAATCCAAATAAAATCCCAATAGCCTGCTTTAGAGCTAAAAGCGTACGCAAGTTGACCCCAAGCTGCATCGGAGCTTTCCGCTTAGGCCTGCCATATGCGTTACTTTTTGAACTGACGAAGTCCACGGACGTAGACCTAGGACTATGCTGGCCTTAATAGTAATAGAGGATTTTATTGATTTTACACAATTATGTATAATGGACTGACTGTATGGCTAAATTTTGCACCGAGACTGCCTTCACTTAAGAGCCTATAGTGGCCTACGTGTACAGCTAATATGTATGTATGCGCTACAAACAAACTTGGTATTAATTAAGCTTATCGGATAATGCGGTGTTAATAAACAGCCCGCTACACGGGCTCACACGCACAATAGGCAACAGGCAGTAGCAGCTTATGCGGCAAAGTAAGCCTAAATAGCTTGCAATGTGTAGCTTAATTACAAAAGCGGCGAAACGCATGATAACGTGCAGGTGAATTGTATAAGCCTATACATGCCATTACATAGGTGTTACCCTTTTTGTAGTAGCATAGGCCTACATGTATAGGCCTATGATTTTGCATTTACCTTAACTTGATAATAGACAATTACCTATAGCAGACAATTCATATTTTAGGCCTGCTATATTTAGACTATATCTAGGTCTGCCATTCTGCTATATTTAGGCCGGTGTTAAAGTATAAGGAGCCCGTCAATGATTAATCAATAGGCCGGTCTCCTCCTCCAAGTAAATCATTTTTTTTGAATTTGTTTTAATTTCTTATTGATTAAAAGACAGCATTGAATAAACCGCCCGCACTCTAGTAGACTACTACTTTAGGTCTATACATAGGCGAACATGCTCAAATTCTTATATACTCGTACGTTCAGTAGGCTAAGTACCCATTTTTTATAGGCAAAAATTAAATTTTATTTTACGATAACGTACCTCCGATGATGCACTGACTAATGTCAACGATTACGTATGTGTATTTTGTTGGGAGAGGGCTTATTGGAATCTATTGGGATTTATTGGGATTGGGTTGGGATTTTGGTAGCCCAATCCCAATCCCAACGGCAAGCCTGCAAACAACAAGTTCAGCACTGTCATTCTTTGTGATCACATAGAACATGGGCATCATTCACTGGTTGTCGGAATTATACTGGAAAATGTCTTCAGGACGCAAAATTTAAAGTTCTCTATTGAATGACCTCTGTGTTATGTACTTGGTACGCAAGTATAGAAGAGGTGTTTTATTAGAACTTCTCTTATTTCGTGATAAGGTTCAACTAATGGCTAATGATTCATCGCAATTATATGTCACACAATCATTATTAGTCAAAGAGATCTAATCTACATGTATGTAAGTAGATGGGGGGGATAGACGGACATCTTCCGATGGAAAGGGTTGGAATTCCTGACCTCCTTCTCGATCCCATCAGGCACCCTTTGTCATCCGCTTGGTCACCGGCGCTATTGTCCTGTTAACGCCGAGCGCTGGGCGGCGGTTGTCTGGGGAGGGTAGTGGAGCCCTGATAGAGTATATACCATCAAAGCTTCAGGCATCCACTTTCTGCAGTTTTTTTTTCTCCACTTTTTTTTTCTGGCTGCGTAGGCCCTACCCCTCTGCCTCAAGGGATCTGCAGAGGTAGTACATCTCACAGCATGAGGCGAAATACGTCAGCCTCTCGCCTGCTCATTTGTCCTCGCATCCCAGGGATTGCCTGTACGTTGGCGGAAGAGCCAACCTCTAACAGACATCCAAGACTGTTCTATCACCTGCACCTGGTGAGGGTGAGCCTGCGTCGCTGAGACAGACGGATAACAGCACACCTCGAGAAAAATTGCCTTAGCCCATTGCTGTCTGGCAGTTTGTGATTGGCATCACAACGACTATGGGAGCGCAGAAACTATCGGAGAAAGTGCAGGGCAGGGAGAGCTCTACAGTACGACAAGACAGTCTTCATAGACCTGGAGTACCGAAAAACATTCCACCTTCCAATCCGCAGCCGTCCAGCGTGGAAGGAGGCCTTCAAACCACCATGGAACTGAAAATCAAGGTGAGGCCCAGTGCCCACGGGTGGTATAGCGCCATCAGCAGTTGGTGGTCTGAAGATGGAAATGCGTACTGCAGGGGGTGCGAAGAATCACTGGTAAAAGAAAAACCACCAAAAAATCGGAGCATACAATACAGGGACATTGAGAGAAGAATCAAAACTACAAAAATTGGAAGAGGAGCTGTCAGGGAACATCAAGTGGAGCATAAGAGGGCCGAAGCGAAGTTCGACGTCCTACAGAAAAACTGCAAACATTAAAAAGCGGAAACATGTTGTGCAACTTATCAAACACAAACTCACAAGGAGGTGTTGGCTTCACAATCCATCGTAAGATAACAAACGACATAAAATCAGCGGCAGAGTCTGCTAAAGATAAAATTAAACAGTTGATACAAGCTACAAATCATCCAGGCTTACGTGCCAACATCGAGTTCAACAGAGGCCGAAATCGGAAAATTCTTCGAAGACCTCGAAAAAGCTATCGACCATAACTGTAGATTTAGAATGATTATTGGCGACTTCAACTCTAAGGTAGGCACACGTAACAATGGAAAAGAAAACATCATAGGAATCGAAGGAGCAAGTGAAAGCAACGAAAGAGGAGACTTACTGGCAGAATCGTGCGCTCAAAGACATCTACGAATAAAGCTCCTTTTTCAAGAAGAAAAAAGCGAAGATGGACATGGCGATTTCCAGGTTACAACACTAAAAACGAGATTGAGTACATCATGACAACAGCAAATATCAGCATCAAGAACGCAGAAGTAAAGAAGAATATCAACATTGGAAGCGACCATAGATTGCTAATGTCAACAATATCAGTTGACACAACGAAAGAGAGACAAACGCTTCTCAAAAAGATCGACTAGGAAATGTTTACAAAACATAAGCATGAATTTCAACTGGAGCTTGAAAACAGATTTCAGGCTGTGCAAGACATCACGGATGACAAAATTGACAAGCAGAATGACACAATAGTAGCAGCGTTCACATTAGCATTACAGAAATCTTGCACTAATCAAGGAGGCACTAACAGCAAACTAACACTGGAAACGCGAGCCATGATGAAGAAAAGAAGGCAAATGAAAATAGAAAACGCAACAAATAAAGTCGAATACACAGAGCTATGCAAAACAATTAGTGAACGTTCAAGGCAAGAGGTACGACGGTTCAACATGCAACCAGTTGAAAACACGGTTAATCAGTAGCATTAAGCAAACCTCAAGGAACGCGCAAGAAGGAATAGAAAAATTGACAGCCATAGCAGGTAAATATGGCAACATTATCAGAGATAAAGAAGGCATTCTGAAGAAAATTAAGGAATACTACGAAGGGCTATACAACAGCAACGACCAGGCTCCTGACATTTCAGGCGCGGACGAAGAAGAAGAAGAAGAGCCTTCAAATATCACATGCGCGGAGGTCGAGCATGCAGTCAAAAGTGTGAAACAAAATAGAGCTGCGGGAGAAGCCTTAACGACACTGTTCAACAACTGCCTGCGAAGAAAAGAAGTATCCCAGAAAGCTGAAAGAGATCTAAAGAACATTGATTGTCGAGAAGAAGGAATCAGCATTAATGGCGAATGCTTCACGAATCTTCGTTCTGCGGACGATATCGTTTTGCTAGCAACGTCTGGGAACGCTCTCGAGAGAATGCTACGTGTACAAGACTTGCCAACAGAAAGCAAACGGCACGGTCTAATGATGAACAAAAAGAAAACAAAACAATGTTCGGAGCAGGACATCAACAGCAGCAAATAAGAATAGATAATGAAGTAATCAATGAGTGCGAAGAGTATGACCATCTGGGACAGAAATTTTCCTTAAATAAGAAAAGCCAGGATGATGAAATTAAATGGAGAAATGGTGTGTTGTTCTTGTTGGAAAGCTTTCGGCAAATACTCGGATATATTGAAGAGTAGAGCTCCCCGGAGCTTGAAGAAGAAGCTCTTCGAAGCTTGTGTGATGCCCTACATGATATACGTCGCTGAAACATGGGCACTCAATAGAAAGATGGAGGAAAAGATAGCAGCAGATCAGCTCAAGATAAAAAGAAGCATGGAGAACATTAGATGGGAAAACAGAAAAACAAACGCATAGGTAAGCATGACGCATGACAGCAGATGGGCCTAAGAAGCTTGCTTATAACCATCAAGAAAGAGAAATGGAAGTGGAGTGGTCATATGTCCAGAATGAAGGACAATAGATGGACATACATCACTTATTGATGCCCTGTTGAATGGAAAAGACGCAAAGGAAGACCACCCACGAGATGGAGAGACGACCTAAACGACTTTTGGAACAGCGTCGGCTGGGAAGGGGGAGCGAAGGACAGTAGAAATTGGAGGATCCATAGCGAGGCCTATCTTCAGAAGTGGAGAACAAGCAGCTGATGGTGATGATAATGATGTTGATGTATGTAATTGTTTTATACAACCAGTAATAGGGCTAATATTTTCAATATGCATTTCAGTATCTAACGGTATAAAAAGTCGTGTGAATCAGTCTTTATTTAGTTCTGTAACAAAGCAGGCTTATAGCGCTTCTCCCCTGTAGACGTCCTTGACACAGCGAAGCTATTATTAGTCATTCAAAATCATTGGCAGTGTAATGAATGTGAAATCAGCATAGGTATCTCATAGAATCCAAGTGGGGAGATTGCAAGCTGTTTGATCATTGACAAAATCAGAATTTGTGTGTGATAAAATGTCAATTCTGATTGTTTTTAGTGAATGTCAAAAGTCGTGATAATCCCCAAAGAATCCGCATGTCCACGCAACCCTGATTATCAGTAACACATTACGTTTTGCGCAAAAAGGCAAATCATTATGCAATATTTGAAATTGGGGTGTATGTCCTTGGGTAAAAATTGGACTTTTGTAATTAGGTATCGTTGGGTCAAACATTCAGTAGGTGTCAAACATAGTAGGTGTCAGTTTTTATGTTTGCTATTGTACGACATGATCATTGTAATTACAACTGTCGCAATTTATCTTCAGAATGTTTAAAAACAGTAGCTGACTATTTTACCTATATCTCTCTCCATCTGTCCGTAATATACTTAACTATGACGAGCATTGAGCTAGAATTCAAAATTTGAGCTATATTTCTCCTGTAGACATGAGATGGGAATGGATGGAGAGAGGTCATCCCACGACAATCCTATTGAAATTACTATTCATCAACCGCTTGCAATACCGGAAACTTGAAGCATTACCAATAATACAATGCAACAATCAATACAAATTACATGATTTGTTATTGGTCTCAAAGAACATACAGAATGAATCATCACTGATGAGATCTCAACGTTTGACCGCATAATCGGGTGAGAGATTCACTAACATGTGCAGATCGCAACCGATCAAACGGTCAAGGTCAGGAATGTCTCACAGACAGTGGACGCCGGCGGGAATGTGTATTTTCCTGTCAGCTCCGAAAATCAACAGCTCGAGTGTCTGAAAACATTGGGAGCGGAAGACGTTGAAATTTGATAAATTATATTCAACAGATGTGAAATCGCTTCTATAGCAACGATCCCAGCTTCAACATGATGGTGATTATCAGCATGGAAGTATAATCTACATGTTTCACATACAATCGGCAGCACTGAAGCATCCCATCGCTCTATTAACAATATTTTGATCAAATTGTTTTGCGAATATTTGATGTTGTGAAGGCATGACGATTTGCTTTATGCGACACGGAAGCATGTTTTAACTACAGATGATAAATACAAACACAGATAGAGGAAAATCTATTATTTGCAAATACAGCGGCAAGGAAGTGGTAATTTTTGAACAATCACAGCTAAAGCAGGTAAACAGAAAAGCATCCGTGATTCACTTTTCCAAAATTCCAAACATTTGCTTTTGACTTCCGGTGATTATCTTGTAAAATTAAAAATTAGAAATATCTGAATAAAAATTCTCCAAAATTTGAAATTATGGGTTGCTTGCTTTCATAACTAGCTTCAGGACTAGGTCAGTTGCAACGCGCTCCACCATTCTATGTGCTTATTACTGATTCCAGCTGTCAAAATTGACTTGGTCTTCGCACCAGCACCTTGTGAATTCATTGATGAGGCCATATACCGCAGATAGTTGAGGCAAAAATTTTTGGTATGTGCGGGTACTTACGTGCATCATGCGGCCTAACGGTGAATTGCGGATGCCTTTGTGCCGCAATTAGTTTCGACATTTTCAAGCGGAGCGCCATCGTGTCTCATTTTTATCACCGAACTGAATTTCATTTGAATGATGGCACGGTTCACACGTTGAGTGATTTATAAATAGGAATACATTTATACGTACATGCAAGATACATGAATTGACCATTATCTGCACATGAAGTGGTGATTTTTAAAGCGCTGCAAGCTACGTCAATAGACGCATTTGATTTGAAGCTCTATGTGACTATTGATGTATCTTTACTTGCTTTGCGATTGGATAATGGCAAAGAAGCTAGCCTTTTAAGAGTCCATAGCACCTTTGGGTCATGGTCCATCGATTGGTCCAATGCGAAATGAATTATCATAACTGTTTTAGAAGTTTTGAATGAATAATGAACAGAATAGTGATAATAAGGGAAATTGCCTTAGAGATTGCATGATCAAATAACTCTATTGACAAACATGTTTCAATACTCGAATCGTACCATCATCAGTGAACAGCAAAAGTGATACATGCGCAAAGACATATATCCGTAAGTTCATTCAAAAGGAACGCGAGCAATAATAACAACAACAAAGAAAAACAACTAAAATAACAACAATTGATCAGTCTGCTTCTGAGTCTTCATGAGCTTCATATTTTGGTTCTTGTAAGATTTTACCAGTAAAGTTTCTCCAATGCGAGCACAATTGGTATGTAATGGAATGGAGAACGACTTCTCACATGGGAAGTGGACATGCAGTGAGATTTCAGATGCTGGTCTGAAATCGTTAAAGTTATTTTCCTAAAGAATGGCTATATTTCTTTCCTCTTTCATTGAAAAAGTTTCCTTAAAATGTGACACATGTGACCCAAAACCAGATGATACTAAAGTCTCTATGTATTGGAAACTACCATATCTTCCAAAAAGTCATAAAGATGTTGCTATGAAGGTGCACAGAATAAATGTCATTTTGAAAAAAAGTCGCTTAAAGATAGCTTATAATACTTACAAATCCCAACACTTATGTCGGTGTAAAGATCCTATTCCGTTTAACGAGCATTCCTCCTTGATATACAAATACAGTTGTGAGCACTGTCAAGAGTGCTATATCGGGGAAACTCGTCGCCACTTATAAACTAGGATCAAAGATCATGTTAACGGCAGACCAGCATCTGAAATCTCACTGCATGTCCACTTCCCATGTGAGAAGTCGTTCTCCATTCCATTACATACCAATTGTGCTCGCATTGGAGAAACTTTACTGGTAAAATCTTACAAGAACCAAAATATGAAGCTCATGAAGACTCAGAAGCAGACTGATCAATTGTTGTTATTTTAGTTGTTTTTCTTTGTTGTTGTTATTATTGCTCGCGTTCCTTTTGAATGAACTTACGGATATATGTCTTTGCGCATGTATCACTTTTGCTGTTCACTGATGATGGTACGATTCGAGTATTGAAACATGTTTGTCAATGGCATTGTGATAGATGCAAATAACAAAATGGTTAACTTGATATTTCATGTTTGCATTCCAAAGGGAATTGCTGTCTCAAAATCAAATGACTATCCGATCAATTTTGAATAATTTTGATTAGAAAACATTTAGCAACCATGATGTCAACACTACAATTATTCAATTAACTTTCTCCATTAGTATCTTCAGTTGTTTCAATCGTCAATTTACAGAATCACACAATGTAGCCAATATTTTGGATTCTGTATATGATCTCAGTCAAAGCAATTATTTGCATAGGCTTTGGCCGACTTCAAACGTTTACAATTTGTTTATCTAACTTATGATCTGAATCGCTGACATTCGTGGAGTAAAGGATCCGAAATATTTGTTGTCAGTATTTTATTACTCACTGAGAGGAGGCAGGTCAATAAAGCATATGAAAATATCAAACATGACTCTCGCAAGACAACTCTGGCATTGTTTGTTGTTTCCAACTATTGTACCTCGCCTGTGACATTTAGATTCGATAAGTCATAACTTGAAACATTGAACTTTAATTCTAACGGGGTTTTCAGGCTAAGTCAAAAGATAAACACAGAAAGATATAAAAGTGAATGCAATAACTGTGCCGTAATTCGAATTTTCTTTTTCTAAAAGATATTCAATGATTCAAGCATTTCTGATGTTACTGTCACGGGTAAAAGTAAACGAAATATCATCCTGATAAATACAAAATGCTTCCAATATACATACATAGGTTATTAACCTTTTAATGCACGTTGTAATTTTGTAACTTTTAAAAAGTGAAAGCATGTTAAGCCAGGGCTGTGGAGCCGATGCGTTATCTCATCGGCTCCGGCTCCACGACACTGATGTGAAAGGCTCCGGCTCGGCTCCGGCTCCGGCTCCGGCTGCGGCTCCGGCTCGGCTCGGCTCCGGCTCCGACTTCAAATTCAGGTTCTATCTATGCTGGTTATCCTGGATCCGTTGAACGGGTTTTTGGATAACGGTGTGGCCTTTAGAGGCTTGCTACAATCATCAAATTAGTTTTCATTAACAAGCAACGACTTAAGTTAATAACAAAAATGATAATAGCCTAATATAATGACAAATAACATACTTGTCATATATTTTTGCATGAGTTGACTATCTCTGAAAGATAAAATAAAGTTATAGCCAGGATTGGTTAAATTAGATAAAGATCTCCCGCACTGGCTAAATATAAATTGGCCTAGCCTGCAACCAGTCTACTACGAGGCTACATTAAATAAGACCACATGAGTGATGATGATATACCTAATTAGCCGTCACAGAGGCCGAATAGTAGTATAAGTTTTTTTACAAAGCTTGAATATGAAACTGGATAGCGTATGCCTCTAAATAGCTTATAGGGCCTGTATCTACTCGAACATGAAGGGGTATCGGCTATATAGCCAAATATACCTTATCAATAAAGATATCAATTGCTTTATTGAATATTAAAGTGTATATAGGCTAGCTTAGGTTGTTATTGTTATTTGTTATTGCCTTTATTCAATAGTCTGTTAGTCCATGAATAATATGATCGGTGGGTAGCCCACGACTCATCATCTGTAGAAATTGTAATTTAGATAGCCTCATTGCAGTGTAGGCTAGAAATGTACAATTGAAAATTATACTTAAAAAAATTAAAAATATCTAATTTAGGACAAGTTTTGTAATTCTATGCAGCATACTTAATAAGTTAAGGCCTAACTTACATTATATTAATTTCGTATTTTTCATTATGGCGTAAAGTTGCACTAAATAATTCATCAATGATTCATGTATATTATTATATTCAATTTATATATAACACATTGCCACTATTCCTCTGATGATGGTTAGGCTGATGAAACTGAACTCGGAGTATCACACAGTATGTTGCAGGGTGCTATGCATAATAAAAATTTGACTGCGAGCACCGAGCAGAAATCCCATCTACTTTGCTAGCTTTCGAATGCGCGTGCGGTTTAATGTCACAGACAATAGAAAAGGGAGGTCAAAAGGCGCCTTTATTGAGAGCGTCTCAGTCTTTTTTTATTGTTTACATATAAGTCAGCATGATATCAGCATAAGGTGTTGACAGACGGAAAAAATAATAATGAAAATTCTTGAAATCTGGGGGAATGACATTTGGTGAAATATTATTACACGATACGGCTCTTGTGCAGTCCTCCCCCCCCATTTTTTCTCTGGTCAAAAGATGCAGCACCATTGGATGTCCGTTTCAGCATCACCGGTTTGAGTGAAGCATTCCGTGCTGTTGTAAAAATCTACGTGGGTAATTGCGATGTCATGCTGGTCGCAAACTTCGTCAGCAAGTCAACATCGTAATTTGCCTTCGGGTTTTTCGCATTGAAATATACCCTTTGAATTTTGAAGTCAAAGGAAATTCATTGTGAATGAGATACCTTTAATTAAAATAATAGGGCGCTACTAGAAGTGGCTGGGGATCGCTTATTGCTATAGCCATGTGAGGACTTGTAGTTAGGTCATTCGTGTGAGTGTGAAGAGTTATCCCTCCAATCAAAATTGATCAAATTGAATAATCGATTGTTTTGAAAAATGTAGGTGGGGGGACTGCGCAAGAGCCTACAATACAATCTAAGGAAATTGGCATTGTCACAGATGCCAGTAGCTTCTGCCAGTAGCCATACCGATAGATGATAGCCTACATAGTAACCGTATTAGATTTAAGACATTGCGCAAGAAATGTAGCTATATTATCTTTGCTGACTGAACTGGAAATGTGTACATAAATGACTGGCGACTTGTCTCTAGGAATCTACAATCATCTAGTTAGCATGCATATAACAAGTCTTCAAATTAATGGATTTTGGAGAATACGTTGTCAATATGGAAATTAGTCTTACGAAACATATGCAATAAAAAAATATTACACATGTGTGTAAATATATAATAAATATAATACAAAAGAAGGCGGCAACTGCAAAGAAAGATATCGTGGAAGACAGATCATTGGTATACTTAAAAGACATATCTTTAGATTTCGAATGATTTAATTTTTTTATGATGCCAATTAATAACATTCAAAATTCTAGATTTATATCAAAACTCAAACTATCGGAGCCGGAGCCGGAGTCGGAGCCGGAGTCGGAGCCGGAGCCGGAGTCGGAGCCGGAGCCGGAGTCGGAGTCGGAGCCGGAGCCGGAGTCGGAGCCGGAGCCGGAGTCGGAGCCGGAGCCTTTGTGATAAATCGGCTCCGGCTCCGGCTCCGGCTCCGACCAAAACCATCGGCTCCTTAAGGCTCCGGCTCCGGCTCGGCTCCGGCTCCACAGCCCTGTGTTAAGCAATTGAAATATTTTTCAAGAATATTTTTTGGATATTTCATGCATGCATGTGGATTTGAAGCAGTCCGCACTACATGACATAACAATGTAAAAACAAAGCTACAACTTTTTGGTTGCTCTAAGCACGTTTTCTTCATGAACTAAGAATCATAAAAATATTATAACATTCTATCTGACAATATCTGACAACAAAAATTGACAGCAAAAATCTGACTACTCTATTGCTCAGAATGAAATTTCTTTAACTTGAAGTTGGAAAATATTGGAATTTGCCGATCTTGTCACATTTTATAATACAAAACCTTAATTCGTTATAATAATAACAATTATAATAGCTCTATTTTTGTCTCACATACAAGAAGGCTAGGAGCCTACTGGTAGCTCGGTGAGAGCAATTACAAATTCATTCACAGTTCAAATTGCAAGAGGAAAGTGTTGAAGAAAGACACTGAAGACAGGAAGTCAGGTATGGCAAAAGCGAATAAGAGAGTTCTTGAGTCGTTTTGTTCTTGCAAGAGGAGGGCGGAGTGGGAATGTATTACGCACAGTGATTTCTCGAGTGAGAAAACACTCTCGCAAGGGGTGGTCAGTATTGTTGTTAACAGAGTCGAATAGGTTCAAACATAACTAAGTCTTTTGTGCATGATGACCAACTGAAGACATTTTGGCATCTTAATATGCAAACTAGAGAAAATACAGAAAAGACCACTATTGCACATTAAGCAACTTTCAGGAATATTGACACTCTGAAATTATGTGTTTGTGTTTTGCTTCTTGACGTAGGGCCAATATACAAAATATAGATACATGTGCAACTTCGTGAGAGCTAGAAGCAACTTCCTATCAGACAAGTTAGCAACTCTCCTAAATTTCTGATGCATTGATCAGCAGTGACCAAACCGTACTTTGAAGCGCATCCGATATATCAGAGGGCCGATTTGGCTCGAACTTTAACTTATTTTAACTTCTAAATTAATGACCAAAATCGCATAAAATTCTCAGTCCAACGTATTTCGTGTGTGAACTTTCTACGGAAGAGTTCATATTCAGCTACAATAGCTTAATGTACAGCTTAATAGCTACATGTATTGAAATGTAGGATCACGGACTATGAATGATTTCAAAGAGTTTTGAAATTTGACCGAACAATGTTTATATAAAAGCTCCTTTATGCAATGTCTGTCTATGTAGCTGGTTGAATATACAGAAAAGGTACTTATGAGCACAAGACAAGATTCATAAGATTGATTTATGCATGGAATAATATATGAAGCGCGCAAGATTTTCCTTCCAAGGCAACCCTTTCAATGTAATTGTTAAGTGTGCTTTAAATAACTTCGAATGAAGAAGGGCAACTTGCAGCACCCAAGAATTCAAATAACTAGGAAAAGACGCATAAATTGCAATGTATGTGCCACTACCATTAAAACATTTACTAAGTAGTATTCATATCATATTTGAATTTCAAATGCTCTATTTACTATCTATGGTATAATAGATGATCATGACCTGTTTCATAGACTGATATCAATAAAATTCTGTCCTCGCAATGAAAAATTACGAATTTCGTTGAAAGTCATCATGCACAAATTAAGAAAAAACTTTTCAAAATAGGTCATTAATTTGACCATTGAACCAAATGCGACAATTTTTGGCGAAAAGATTGGAAATGCGCTAAATATGAAAGTCACAAGAGCGCAGGTCGAGCGGTTCGTAGAGGAGCGCAGCAAAAATGCGACATGGGGAGGACCACCCTCTACCCCTCATTGGTACGGATAGGGCGAAATGAATGAAAATGAGAGCAATCAAATAAAAAGAAACAAAATTCAAATTGGCTGTGTAAAAAAATTAGGCCTAGTTTTCAGTAGGATGAACACATTTTAGGATATTCGGATTCTTAGTAAAAAAAGTGGCTACTTAGGTCTCACGTTCGTATGCAATAAAAACTAAAAGCCTAAAAACAAACTAAGAAATTTGTTGTGATGCATTGGTCCTATACATTTCATAAATATGCTTAGCCGAAGAATCGTCCGAAAGTGGTGTGTGGAGTGCTCGAGAATCTCAAAATCTTTAGCACAAAAGGTTGATGCTGTTATTTAGCCACACAGATCGAGTTATAGCCTACATGAGGTATTGAAGACTGCAAATTTTCTGAAACCACCAGGAATATCAATTGTTCTAGCAGACATTGTGACATACAAAATCAATATTTTGTGAAGTCTTGTTTCCGTCACGATACAAAGTTACATGAAATTTTTTATGTATTATTGTTGTTTATGTCATGAATATTATGTAAATACATATCAGGTGGACATGGAATTTTGTAGTCTGTCGATGTCAATGAAGAAAGATGCCAAGCAATTTCCTAGTCATTGCTTTGAATGTGTGATGTTTTAAGGAAGGTAGATCAACAGAATCGGCTTGTAAGCTGATCGACGAAGCTTATGATTGCACAGTCTAGTAATGGACAACCTATCATGAAAAAAGAATGTGTTCAACAATGAAGGAAGAATAAAGGCCTTGCTGCAAAATTCTAAATTATTATCCTTGAAAAGGAGTAATGGGCAAAAGACCGTTCCAGGCCACCATAAAATTCAAAAAAATAGTATCTTTAAAAACGACATAAATTCATGAATTTGAACCCTTTTTCAGGTTTTTAAGACCTAAATACATGAATTTAGTCCATTCAAAAAGTACCATTTTTGAAAAAATGGTACTTTTTAAAAACGACATAAATTCATGAATTTGAACCCTTTTTCAGGTTATGAAGACCTAAATTCACAAATTTGGGCGTTTTTAAAAATACCCAATTTTCAAATTTTTCAAAATCTCAAATTTGAGAATTACAATTTTTACCTTGAAAATCATGACCGTTCTAGGACACTAAAAAATTATAAAAGTTGAGAATTTCAAAATTTGAGAATTACAATTTTCACCCCCGCCAAAATCATGACCGTTCCAGGACACCGAAAATTAGTATTTTTAAAAACGTCTTTTAAATCCATCTTTCAGGTTTTTAAAATATATCATGTGACTAAAAATATTTCTTTAAAAATGGAAGAAACAAAAGTGGAAGGAACTTCAGAAATGGAAGGAACAAAAATGGAAGGAACTTCAGAAATGGAAGAAAAAAAAGTGGAAGGAACCTCAAGAATATATCCTTCGTTATCTCAATTAAACTTTTACGGAGCAGCGTGTCTTCTTTCTTTCTTTCTCTCTCTCGTTCCTGTCTGTTACAGGAATATTGTATTCACAATGACATGCATTCTTTAAAACAATTGCTTGTCTTCAATGAGAATAATTCCCATATGCTTTTAATAGAATGACCTTGAACGCTAATGGAAAAATACACCAACTATCGAACCATGTCGACAGCTTTATCGACAAACTTTCTGACATCGGCGCGACAGTTGGTGTATTTTTCCATTCAAAGCAATGTCGCATGAATGATTGTTATGGAAACCCAAAATGAAGAGAAATGCTCATTCATTTCTCTTCTCTCTCATATGTCTATTGTGTTTAGATTGTATTTGTTCTTTTGTTCTCATAGTGTGAATGAGATTTCACAACTCGCATTATGCGCTATTGTCTGTGATTTCCTTAACCCCTATCAGCTGAAACAATTTTAGCAGCTGCTACACGCTAATTCTTTTGAGAAAGTTCTGAAATAGATTTTATTCCATTTAAAATGAGAAACATTAGAGACATTCTAAAAAATATACGGCAAACAAAACCACATTAAATTTCGATTTAAATGAGTTTGCTAAGCAATTGGGAATAAAGAATTTTCACATATTGATGAGTAATGAATTACTATTGATAAAATATGTGCGAAACATTTACTCTACTAATGCAATGCAACAATGTAACGTTTAAATTTAGATTCAATTAAATCATTTCAAAATTGAATAAGTAGTAAAGAAAGACATCATTAGAGACCAGTTTTAAATCAATACCCCCCCTTCTGACTAAGTAGTAAGGAAAGTCATCATTATAAAAATGTTTTAAATCAATACCCCTTCTGACTAAGTAGTAAAGAAAGACATCATTAGAGACCAGTTTTAAATCAATACCCCCCCTCTGACTTCTAGGGGTCCCTTAAGAAATTTTTTTATTATAAAATGAGCAACATAAATGAGTTTTTGAAATTATATGGAACACAAACGACAACGAATTTCGACCTAAAGAAAATCGCTAATCGATTAGGAATAAAGAATTTTCACATATTGATGAGGGATGAATTACAATTCCTAAAAAATAGGCCATCAATAACTGTAAATTTCATAACAAATCTTCATACGTCAAATGAAAAAGGTGTACATTGGTCAGCAGGCGTTAAAAATCATCAGCAGAACTATTATTTCGATCGCCCGGAGGCTGAGAACTATTGGTTCGATTCATACGGTTTGCCCCCTACAAATGAAGTAAAAGAATTACTTGGAACGGGAACATACAATACATTTCAAATTCAAAAACCAGGCACTACCTATTGTGGACAATTATGTTTATACGTTTTGTACAAATTACAAAAAGGAGTACCATTTCTAGATATTATGTTAGAGTTAAACAATCTATAACTCAAGCGAAGCTAGCTAAAGCGCCACCTAAAGGTTAAAGCTCTGTTTTCTGTAATTCATTTTGATAAAAACGGCCTCTGATATCCTCATTATCTAAATCTTTAATTTCATAAGTAATCGGATAACTTTGATTTATTTTGCAAACTTCAAATATTTCTTTAGTCCAATAACCAACAAAGCCTTTTTCAAATTTATTCTTATATTTAAATATTCTAACTCTATCTCCAATTTTAAATTTCGGCTTAAGTTTCTGCAAATTCGGATTACTCTCATTCAAATTATTATTCTCGAATATTTTCTTTCGTACTAGATCAGGGTCGTCAGAAGCATTCTTTGGAGTTTCTTCAATACCAGAATGAACTTTATTATTGTACTCTTCCACAATTCCTGGTAATATCTTCAACCATTTCTGATTTCTTTGCTCAGTAAATTTCTTGAATAATTTATTTTTTAACGTCCGATTGAATCTTTCTATCACTACGGCCTTCCCTGCATTTTCAGTTGAATAAACTGAGCCTTGGCGATGACTTTCGTCTGTTTCAAATAGTGGCTGAACGTTTCTGTTATAAAATTCCGATCCTTTATCAACAAACAATTTCCTTGGCTTTCTCTTACTTTCTTTAAAGATTTCTTCAAACGCATATTTAACTGATAGACCACTTTTATTTTTTAAAGGTTTTACCCAAGCGTATCGTGTATATAAATCTATAACGGTCAATGCGTATTTATAATCAGAATCATTCGGCATATGAATAAGATCAGCACTCCAAATATCATCTTTATTAAATACTTTTACTTTCAATAAATATTTAGGCCTTCTGTATTCTTTATGAATTTCAGACGCGTAGGTTCGAGCGTTGCTCTCAGAGTTATTAGTTCGAGCGTTGCTTTCAGGGTTATTAGTTCGAGCGTTGCTCTCAGACAGCTTAGCTGTCGTTTCATTTAAACCCTGACCGAATAATATTTTAGCTTGTAAAGCTTTCTTAACAAACATTCTTTCAATTTTTTCTATAAATGTAGGATTTTGAATACTATCTAATTCTTGAATCATCTTCTTATCAGCTGCATGTCGAGAACTTAGATCATGATTTCGATAAGCTAAATCATGCCTGTAAGCTGCGGCATCTACTCTATTTATCGGTTCTTCACCTGGTTTCGGATTATTATTCTCATCTAGTCTTATATCTAATCGAGTTCCTGGACCGGTATATGAATGACCAGGAAGATGTTTTTCTTTCGAATATTTACTCCAAATAAATCCAGGAAAGTTTTCTAATGTTTTTTGTATGTCACCACCGTAGGTAGTAGCCAAACTTTGTTTGTCGTCGTTACCTTCATAAATTTTACAATTTAAGTTTTTATTTTTGTTTAATAGATAATTCAATAAATCTAAATTAGAAATTTTTAATTTAATTAAATTTTCGGAATTTTTAGAATTCATTTTAAAAGATAAAAAAAAATTTAAAAGATAAAATAAAATAATTGTTTTACCGAAAAGAACCAAAGGTTCTGAGGTTATTACCTTATCATACTAGGACTTAGATATATTCCAGAACCATCTTTAGTTTCTTTAATTTCAATTAAATCATCAACATTGTGGAGAATATTTTTAAGAACTCGTTTTCCTTCATCAACTAATTTTAATTTACTAATAAAATTATCTACTATTCCTTCTCCCCTAGCAACTTTCTCTAACTCTCTATTATGACGTTTTTGTTCTTCTAATGCTGCCTTCTCTGATTTATTTTTATTTACTGCTTGGACAATACCAGCTGTCCCACCTGCAACACTTCCTGCTGCAGCTATGCCACCTATTATTAGTGGAATTAATGGGAGAATCCCGCCATTCTTTTCTTCTTGTAATTGAATATTCTCTATCATTGGTTTACTTATGTAATACTTTTTTTTATTAATCGTAATAGTTTTAGGGGTATTTTTGTCAACAATATTACGTAATTTTAATTCAACAGTTTTATTATTATTACTTTTCGCTTGCGACATTTTTAATAAAAAAATTTTAAGTTACGAAAATTTTAAGTTACGAAAAATTTTTAAGATATCAAAATTTTAATCTATTCTAGTTATGAAAAAATTTTAAGTTACTAAAAAATTTTAAGTTACCAAAAAATTTTAATCTATTCTAGTTATGAAAAATTTTAAGTTAAGAATTTTTAATCTATTCTAGTTATGAAAAAATTTTAATTAACTTATCCTTACCATCTTTCCATTAAGAATTTCAATAGAATATTTTACATCTTCTAGCAATAAACCATAAGCCATCAATGAAGTTGTGGAATCTTTTTTTTCAATATTAATTGTTACATCACAGCCAGTCTTGATAATATCTTCAGATTGTGCACTTAAATCGAAACAGAAAACAGGATATAAATGTCTCCAATCTCCAGGAGTTAATTGTGGTTCAACTCCAAATTCTATACAAAGATTTCGATAAGAATCATATCCTTCCATAAATTGATTATTGGTATCATCGAATCTTAATGGATCAATTGGATATCGGGTTTGATTTAATGAAACTTGTAAACTTCGAATTGTATTAATATGAAAAATATTGTTGTTCTTATCAAAACTTGGAGAATTATTTCTTTGAAATGTTAGTAATAAATATCTTGGAGTATTCGCAGTTCTAGTAAAATGCCAGTTAAATCTTTGTTCGGAAAAAGTTACTGAACTAGCAGTACGCTTTAGAAAATTTTACTGGAATTGGTTTGTTAGTATTTAATCTTTTTGCAATAGCTGTTTCAACCTCTAAACTAGGAGTAATATGCTTAATCCACCATTCAAGTCTATCAATTTTTAAATATGCTTTTTTCCCAGTCTTACCAAAAAAGATTAATTCATTATTTGCTGTACGATGAATTATTAATTTAAATTTTAATTGATATGATATTTTATCATAATCTAAATATCCGAATAATGGAGACAATGACCAATTTACTGTCTGTTTACTTTTTTTGTTAAATTCACGTCTTTCTTTATATGCATCATTATTTGTTTTATTTAAATGTTTTGCAATATTTTCTACATCTTTCGCAATTCCTGCGGCATCTGTTCCAGCGTGAGTTAAATCATCAACAATTATACCATCATTAGTATCAGGAAACCAACCTTCGATTTCATACTTTTTATTATTTTCACCAATTGTTACAAATCTAAGCATTGTATCAATTACACCTGGAGAATCACTTATTGTTTCTATATTTTGAGTTGCAACATCTAAACGCATTTGTGTAAATAATCTTGGAAAGAAATTATTCTCTAGTGCAATATTATCGGTTTCTGGTAATGGTGTTGTAAAATTGGCATCACTATACAAAGAATATTCACAGTGTAAAAATGAATCAGGTAGATATAAATAACTCTGCTGATTATCAACTTCAAAAATTAAATCACCTCCAGTATTTACTCTACTGGAAGATCCGGGATTCATAGCAATTCTTATATAGTCATTCTTTTTTTGATTATAACTGACGAACGGAGGATCGTCTAATCTAAATTTATTTTCGATAAGCGAAGACATTTTTATAAAAAATAATTTGACTTTTTGTTTTTTCTCACAGACAGAAAAAAATTTTACTAAAATAATTTTGCTAAAAAAATTTTACTAAAAAAATTTTACTAAAAAATATATTTTAGAATTTTGCTAGACCAGCTCCGCTACAGCTTTGCTGGTTAAACCGAAGGTTGCTACTCACGCCATTTCCTCTTATTTCTTCAATTGTTTTTTTATTATTTTTATTTTCATTATGTTTACTATTAGACGGAGCTCCGCTCCTCAAGGTTTCCCCAACAGCTATGTTAGCAATTTTGTTTTTTGTTTCCTCTGAAAGTTTTTTTAAATTTTTTAGTTCTTCAGAATCATTCCTAAGTTTACGAATAGCTTCTAGTTGTTTTAATTCGTTTTGAGACTTGACAGCATTTGATATTGCACTAGCTGTACTACCTATAGCAGCTGCTCCTTTTGCAGCAGATGTAATCAAATCTTTATTATTTTTAATTAAGTTAACGATACTTCCAATACCAGAAAAGACGCCAGCCCCTTCTTTTTGGACGGCACCTGCGGTGCCTAGGAACTTTTGTGTTCCGACAGTTTCTACACTATCATAATGGTACACAGGTTTCTGAGATGGTTCATGAGCAATTTTATTATTTGATGCAAAATGTTTAAGATTGTGTTAATAAATTATAGGCATTTTTTAGGATTAAATTTGACTTTTGGGAAAAATATCTACGTTCGGCTAAAGCCTCGAGGAGCTTCGCTCCGATTAAGATTTACGTTTGTGAATGGACAACAACTTCGAGATAACTTTATTAATTGCCTGTTGCACTTTATCTATTGCGTCAAGCAGCGTGTGATGTACTTTAATTTCTTTTCTATTAACTTGCATTTTCACCTGATTCATCTTCAACGCCGTTTTAAGTGCATTTAACTTAATTTTAAGAACATCTAATTGTCTTTTAACAGAATCTAACTGTTCTTTATTTTCTTTAGAGTTTTCTTGTAAATTTTTCTTTAATTCATTTTCTAAATTGATTTTCAGATTTTTCATTTTATCAACTTTTTCATTAAGTGAGTTTACTTCATTTATTATTCTATTCATCTTTTTCATTTGTTGAGTAATTTTAGAACTTAATTCATCAACACTTTTTTGGAATGTAGTTTGTAACTGCTTTAAATTTTTTTTAATTCTTTCAGGAAGTTTTTCTATTTCATCTTCTAATTGTTCTTTTAACATTTTTATCTGATGTTTATTTTTAATGACTGCAGATTTTAACTTTATAGAAAGTAATATTAAAATTTTTGATTATTCTGAAATCTTTTTAAAAAGTTTTGCTATATCTGCTTCTAGCTCTCTATCCTTTTTATCAAGTTTTAATAATTTTTCGTTTAATGATTTGTCATTAAGTTTTAGCAACTTTAATTCATTCATCAGTGGAACCAAAACATCGTTTATATATTTTTCCTTTAAATCATTGATTTGTGTATCAACATATTGTTTATTTGTTAACTCTGTATTTTGTTGCGGAAGAATAGAAAGATGCAATGGTCCAGATAAAACGTCTCCAGTTTTCATGATATAATTTTCTATCTCTATTTCTAATTCACGATTATTCGGGATATATGCACCTCCACCAACATTTGGTAACATCATTTTTAAAACAATAAAAAAATAAAATTTTTTCTAATAAAAATAAAAAAATAAAATTTTTTCTAATAAAATAAAAAAATAAAATTTTTTCTAATAAAAATAAAAAAATGGAAAATCCAAATTTAAAAAAATTATATTCGCCCGCATCATCCTGTTCTTCTTATTCGACGAGATCAACGGGATTTGAAAATAAATGTTTTGATAATAATAATAATAATAATAATCCATGTATAGATGTTAATATTTTATTTCAATTACAAGCCGAAATATTTAGAGAACAGACTAAAGGTTTACCTTCTATAGAAACTAATTATTGTTTATTTCCGGGGGATCCATTTATTAAATTTATGGAGATTGTAAGTAAATATAATGATGTAGCTTATGTTGAATTAAATAAAGAAAATATGGTTATAATAGGTCATAATAATGTTTATGGATTTATTAGAGCAGTGTTACCAATTAGTAATACTGATTGGATAGAAACTAAAATTATCAATTATATCAATATTAAAGAATTAGTTAAAAAATTAAAATCTTTTTCGAAAGAAAAAATTAGATTATTTGTTGACGATCAAAATCAATATAACATTCACATAGAGAGTAAAAAACATAATGAAGAATTATTATGTCAAGTTTATTATAGAGACACAATTTATAAACAAGAAACATTAGAAATGCCCCAAAGATATGATGATGATACGTATATAGGATTATATTCCAACTTAAATATTAATTTATTAAAATCTTATATAAATGGTTTAGCTCAACAAGAGAAAATTTATATGTGGTCTACACCTTATACTATTAACAATGACCATAATCATATTCATAATAAACGAACTGAAGGTTGTAGGGCTTTGCCCCATCTTAGAGAATCTTATGATAATAATGATGATTCTGTAACATCTGAAAAAGGTGTAAATGGTAAAAAAGATAATAAAAATATTAGTAATTATAAAAATTTATCTAAATTTCATTTTCTTACAATTGAAAATAATAATGATGGCATAGTTGAAGATACTGTTAGACAACTATGTGTCGGGTCTACAAAATTTAAATTAGGATTTACATCTAATCAATTTAAAATTTTATCATCTTTAACAAAAACTAAAAGTGATTCAAATTATGGTGGTGTTATTAAATTTTCCAAAAGAGATCAAAGACCAATATTTTTCTCTATTATATTATTATCAGATAAAAAATGTAATTTAGAGTTAGATATTCCAATAAGAGAATGGTATCCTATCATGGAAGGGCATCCTATACCAAAAAGTGTAATTTATGATGATGAAGAAACAATTTATGATGATGATGAAGAAACAATTTATGATGATGATGATGAATCAATAGTTAGTGAAAAAAAATTTAAATTATCTTTTGATAAAACATTATATGATGAAACTTAATAAGATAAAACTTAATATGATAAAACTTAATGTGATAAAACTTAATGTGATAAAGAAAAAAATAACTAAAGAACGTGAAATATATAATAATATAAAATAACACTCAAGTCCTTGATATTAGAATGTTTATATCTAAAATTAAAACACAAATTTTTTCTTAAATTTTCTCTAAAAAAATAAAAAAAATGGAAAATACCAAGTTTTATTGTGTCTTATGTAAAAAAAAGTTGCAAACAAAAAGAAGTTATCAATCTCATTTAAATAGTAAATTGCATTTACAAAATGTAGAACGAGTTGATGAAGGAAATATATTAAAATTAAATAGTTATAAAAACTATCTAGAAACATTGCCTACTGATATAAAAGTTAAAAAAATGTTTGATGATTATTCACATTCGGAATATAAAAAAGTTTTTAATAGTGAAGATGAGACCATACAAACCGAAGGTTCTAGGGCTTCGCCCGTACATGGCACATCGGAGATGTCTTCCAGGGCTTCGCCCGTACCAGATGGAAGATATTTATTTAGCGATACTGATGAATTTAACGAAATAGATGAATTTGATGAAGCCGTAACAGATATAAAATATTTATTTAATCAGAATCGGTTGAATATAATGAAACCGATAAAACTTTTTCTGATATTCTAACCAACTTTTATAATATATTTAAGAAATCTTTCAAATGTTATATGAATGTAGAAGTACTTTATACAAAAAATGGACCTGATGGAATTCCTGAAGAAATAATACAAGGACATTTTACAAATTCACAAGAAATTCATAATGTAAATGATATACAACCCATATTTGAATCGATGATACTTAAATTAGAAAATTGTATAATTGAAGCCCAGTTACGTGAATCTGGTTGGAGATTTGTTAAAATACTATCTAAGAAAATAGTAATTGATAAATATAAAAATAATACTGGTGGTAGTTATGTTTCTTTACCTTTCAGTTCACCACAAATAATCAACATAAAAAATGAAGATGATTATTGTTTTCTGTGGAGTATTATAGCACATTTACATCCTGCAGAATATCATAAAGAAAGACTAAGTCATTATAATAAAGAAGAATACATAAATGAATTTGATCTTTCTGATGGCTTAGATGAATTTCCATATGATTATAATAGATTAATAAAGTTTCATAAAAAGAATAAAAATTTAATTGAAGTAAATGTTTTTGAATTAAATGTGAATTATGTTTCTATTGGTAAAATTATTCCACTTTACTCAGATTCAAAAAAATTTTATTTGAATAATAAAAATTTATGTCAATCAGAAATAGTATATAATGATAGAGGAAATTACATGCATCATAATATTTTTTACCAAGGAAAAATAATATGTACTGAAAAATTTGAACTTGTTAAAACACTATCACCAATAATGATTAATCATAATAATTATAAAGGACGTACTGATGATTATAATTACAAATATTCATCTTTATCTTCAGAATATCAACAAAAATTAGAAAATTTAAATAAAAGTTTACAAAAATGTAAAATAGATTATCAACAACAAATAAAAATGTTGCTACAAGAATATCACCATAAATATCAAAATGAGATAGAAACAATTCAAAAATTAAATGAAGAAAATAATAAAGAATTAAATAATGAAGAAAATAAAGAATCGGCTAAAGCCAGAGGAGCTTCGCTCCGATTAAATGAATGTTTAAAAAAATGTCTACAACAATATAAAGAACAATATGATAAAGAATATATTTATCAGCTACAAATATTAAATCAAAATTATCATCAAAATACATTTAATATTACAAAAGAAATTAATGAAACACATGAAATATATCAAGATAAATTTGAAAAACTAGAACAGTCAAAACAACCAGCACAAGCGAATATATTATATTATCAGGGACATTTTATATTGTGTAAAGATGTTTCTATATTTACAAAAACTTCAGATAATAAAAATTTTCCTTGTCTTCAATGTATGACAAGTTTTAGAACTTTAGAAGAAATGAATAGACATTTGGAGAATTGTCAACAAAACGAAGCAGTTCAAAACACTTTTCCTAAAGATGATTATTTAGAATATAATAAATGGTATTTTAAAAATAAAGTACCCTTTACTATTTATTGTGATTTTGAAGCATATAATGTTAATATGACACAAAATCGAACGGAAAGTTCCAGGGCTTCACCCGATTCTGAAAATTATAATTCTGAAAATTATAATTCTGAAAATTATAATTCTGAAAAAAGTGCGCCTGAAAAAAGTGCGCCTGAAAGAAGTGCGCCTGGAAAAAGTGCACCTGAACAAAGTAAAGAAAAATATTTATTTGAACAAAAACCATTATGTTGGGGAATGTACATTCATTCAAATTATCCTGAATTATTTAAATCAGAATATTTACAATACTATGGTGAAGATAGTTCAGAAATGTTTACAAAGAAAGTAGAAGAATTACAAGGACGTTTTTCACAATTGCTTGAAACAAATATTCCAATGATGCCATTAACAGAAAAAGAAAAATTAAATTTTATTAATGAAACAAAATGTTATTACTGTGGAAGAGAATTTACAAAAAATTATAAAAATGGCAAAGGTAGATATCTTGACAAGCGAAGCGACGGCTCTGCCGTCAAGGTAAAAGATCATGATCATCTAAATGGATTATATAGAGGTGCAGCACATAATTCTTGTAATCTTAATGCTAATAAATTTAAATATAACTTTGTTCCTCTATATTTCTACAATGGTTCTAAATATGATTTCCATCTAGTAATGAAAGATTTATTTTCATCTGAAAAATTACAACAACAACAAATAAATGTACTATGTAAAACAGAAGAAGAATATTTTTCAATGCAATTAGGTTGTATTAGAATTTTAGATGCATTTAGATTTTTTACTCCTTATTCATTAGATGTTATGGGAAAAACTTTGAAATCTGAACAATGTAAAATATTAAATAAATATAATTTAAAACCTTTAAAAGGAATATTCCGTATGAGTATATAACTGGAGATAAAACCTGTGGTTCACAGTCGAAGACTGATTTTAATTCTGTGAATAAAATTATGGAAGAAGAACAACTTCCTCCAATAAATAAATTTAAATCAACATTAAAACAATCAAAATTATCTGACGAAGACTATGCAGAAGCTGAAAAAAATTGGAGAGAGTTAAATTGTAAAACAATGTATGATTATACAATGAAATATCTACAGATAGATGTATTAATACTAGCTGATCTTTTTGAAAACTTTCGTGATATGTGTTTAGAATATTACGGAATAGATCCATGTTATTGTTATTCTACACCAGGTTTAACATGGCTAGCAGGATTAAAACATACTGGTGTTCAAGCCGATGGCTCTAGGACAAAGTCCGTTAAACTTAAACATTATAAAGAAAATACATATGATAAATTATTATTTTTTGAATCTGGAATTAGAGGTGGAGTTTCATCAGTTTTAGGTAATAGATATGTTAAATGTTATAATAAGAAAGTAAATCCACAAGAATATGGAATAATGAAACCTTTATCTCCAGAAGAAAAAGAAAAAATATTAGAAATTTTTCGAACGAAACGAGAAGGAGTAGAACGTGAAAAAGCAATTGATGAATTCATGAGAGAAAACTATTTGTTATATTATGATTTTAATAGCTTATATTCTTCTTGCATGATACAAGAATTACCAACAGGTGAAATGTCATGGTGTAATATTCTAGATTATCAAAGAACATATGATGGTGAAAATAATTTTGGTTATGTATATGAAGTTGATTTAGTATACCCTGATTATATAAAAGATAAAACAAAATATTTTCCTTTCTGTCCCGAAAACAAAATTCCTAATATAGAAGATTTTTCAGATTATCAAAAATCTTTAATTCCTAAGAAATACAGACCAACAAAAAAACTTATGTTAACACAAAGCAATAAAGGAAAGTATGTTGTTGAAGGAAGAATGCTAGATTGGTATTTAGATCATGGAATGATTCTCACCAAAATACATCGAAAACTAGAGTATAGAAAATCTAAATGGTTAAAAAATTATATAGAGTTCAATATTGAAAAACGTAAAATAGCTAAAAGAAATAAAGATGATTTTGGAAACGTTTTCTTCAAATTAATGAATAATGCATTTTATGGTAAGACTTTAGAAAATGTGCGTAATAGACAAAATATTGAAATAGTTTATGATAAAGATAGGTTTCAAAATTTAACAAGGAAACCTACATATAAAAGAACTACTAGATTTAGTGATGAACTATGTGCTGTACATTTACGTCGAATTAGCGTAAAACATGATAAGTTTAATTTTATTGGTTTCACTATATTAGAATTAGCTAAACTATTTATGTATAGATTTATATATGATTATTTAGCACCTGCTTATGGCAAAAACTATAAATTACACTTTACAGATACCGATTCTGTTTTCTTAGAATTAACAATACCGTATAATTCTACACTTGATGAAGAAATAGATAAAATAAAAGATATCATTCATCCTTCTGATTTATGTAAAGTAAAAGATGAATTAGAAGGAAATGAAGATTTCATAACAGAAGCTATATTTTTAAAATCTAAATGTTACTGCTATGATACAACTAATAATATTAGGACATCGGAGATGTCTTCCAGGGCTTCGCCCGTTAAAACACATAAAACATTAAAAGGAATTTCAAAGGCATCAGTGGCTAATCAAATAACATTTCAAGATTATAAAAATGCATTATTTAATAATGAAATAAAAACAGCATGTAATTATAGACTTAATTCAAAAAAACATAACATGTATTTAAAAGAAGAACATAAATTAGCATTAGATCCATTTGATGATAAAAGAAAAATTTTACCTGATGGAATAACTACTGAACCTTTTTAATTTTCTAATTTCTAAGATAGACAAATTTGATATATATATAAAATAAAAAAATATTGTAACACTATATTTGTATATTTTTATCACTCCGCGAAAATATTTTCGATAACTCTTTCATGAATTTTTTTATCAATATTAATTGTAATGAAGCCATAATCTTTTGACCAAGCATTATTACACGATTGTTTAAATTCATCTTTATTTCTTACGCATAAATCTCTTAACAAATCACTTAAGTTTCTTGCATTTATTTCAAATAGTATAAATATATTTGCATTCTTTCTAATAACACTTCCGTCTAATGAATACATACTTTGTGTTAAATAAAAAACACTACAGTTATTATGTCTACCTCTTGTGAAATAATTTCTCTGAACTGACTGATTTCTATCATTAACACAATCATCAAAAATTACACAATGTTTCATTGTTTTATCTAGTTTACTAGGATCTTGCATATTACCACTATCATCTATTAATTGTATCTTTATATGGTTATTTTTATTAGATTCTACTAACTGATTATTTTTTGCTGCTTCTTCACACCACGAACTTATTTCTTCTTCATCTTCAGATTTTTCATATTCTTTGAATAATGAAGCAATTGCTGTTTTTTTAAGATTATTTTCAAATCCATATTTTAAAAATTGATAGACGGGTTGTTCTGCCGTTGTTGTATAAATTATAAGATTGTTATAATCCAAAAAATTTGGAGTCGTTAAAATTTTAAATAATAGATACGTTTTTCCGCAACCTGATCTTCCACAAATAACTGACAAAACTTTATTAGATAAATTTGGATGATGATTAAATTTAAGTTTTTTTTTATTTAATGGAGGTAGTTCACTCATTTTTTAATAAAAAAATTTATTTTTATTTTTTTATTTTTTGTTTCTAAAGAAGAAGAAGAAAATTAAACTTCTCTAGCTTCGCGTGGGAGTTTATACCTCTCGAACGGGAGTTTATACCTCTCGAACGGGAGTTTATACCTCTCGAACGGGAGTTTATACCTCCCGAACCAAAAGATCTATCATAATCTCTTCACCTCCAAAATTTATTTCTTGTCCTTTTTCATCAGTGATTCTAATGTTAATGTTGTTAATAGTTTTTCTTGTAATAGGAAAATATATTAATGTTTGTGGAATTACATTTAATCTATAACCAATGGGTACAGTAAAAGCTGGAAAACTGAATATTAAATTTGATAATTTACCATTTATATATCCTCCTTCAATAATGTCACAATGTACAACAATTGAATTTATTTCAGTTATTTTTGGAATCTTCTCACCTAAATGATAACCTTGACTATAGGTTTGTTTATTAAATCCTAATAGCTTTGACAATGATCTATCATGATTAAAATCAACTTGATGATTTTCGTCTAAAGTAAGAGAAAATTTATTAACTGCCGGTTCAACTGCAAAATGTAATTGTTTCTTATCTTTAAATGATATACCTAAATGTCTCTTAATTTCATTTGATATTGTTTCAACTTCGTAAGAACCAGGAAGAAAAGTTAGTATTTTCCATGTTTTACCTTTATCAGTAGAATATCTAAATTGATCATTCGCATCTTTGATAACGTTTTGTATAGTGTTAAATGTAGAGAAACTAGTCAATGCAATTTGATAATTTTTATTTTGTTCTAAATGTAGAATGGGTTCTAAATTACAAGTGTGTGATGAAGTAGTTGTTATAATTTTTAACGTCGTACTAAATTTTGATGAACCCAAAATCTCTATCAAATTTTCTAAATGATTATTAATTTTGTCTAAATCTGCTGAACACATTTTTAAACTAAAAAATTAAATAAATATTTTTTTATGAAAAAAGTAAAACAACAACATATTTCAGCTACGGGCGAAGCCCTGGAGGACATCAGAGATGTCCGGTTCGGGCGAAGCCCTAGAACATTCGGTTCGTTATACTTTTATAATCCTCTTCATTTAGAATCTTCTTTTCTAACAGTCTTTTCAATATAGCATGAATTTCATTGAAACTAGAATTATGTCCTTCTTTTATTGCAGATATTAAAATATTTAATCTATTTAGTAATTCTTGTGGATCATCTGGTAAAAATACAGTTGTTTCAGTTTTCTGTTTTTCAGATAAACCTTTTCCTACTTTAACTCCCGTTGATAATAAATTTTCTAATTGTTTATAACGTCTAAGAGATTTTACTGCACCAACTCTGTCTAACATAGCTTTATATTTTATGAGATCTTCTACAGCATAATTATTTAAATCTGCTCCTCTTAAAAGATTAACAAAATTTCTATCTAAATTAAAAGGAGATTTATCTGGTGAAAAAATTAAACCTCGAAAAGGTTGTGGAAATATTTCTTTTTGTCCGAGATAAAATCTAGGTATTGTTTTTCCATCTATAAATGAAATAGAATGTTCAAATTGCATAGATTTTGGTAATTTCTTATTAATGTTTGATTCTAGTAATCCATAGTCATCTAATATAGTTTTGTGCTCTGGATCTGTTATATCAATTTGTTTATCATTATTTGTAAGTTCTTTTTCAAGAGTTTTAAATGGTTTCATAGTTTTTTCAAAATCAGTTTTTACTTGCTCGGTTTGCTGCATTTGTTCAAACATATCAGATTGAATACCAGCTTTTATCATTCTATGTTGAAGATGATTTTCTTTCATAATATTTCTTTGTTTTATTAACTCTTCTAATTGTTTTATTCTTTTAAAATTATCAGCTTTAATTTTATCCATTTTTAAAATATAATATTTGAATTTTGTGGTAACATTGGAATACAGCAAAAACATTTTACTGAACAAATTATTTTTTTATTGCTTTGTTGTTTGACATCTTTTCGTTTTAAGTTTTGTTTAATAAAGTTTTGTTCAATAAAGTTTTGCTTAAATTTTCGCTTAAAGTTTTTAGCTCTTCTAAAAAAATTTTGTCATTTTCTTCATTAGAAATTTTGCCATCACTAGAAATTTTGCCATCCTGTCTATTCTTATCATCAACTTTTTCGGACTGTAATTGAAAGGTTTGATTTACTTCATTAGCTATTAGATCAAATTTTTCAATCTCATCTAACGTAATAACATTATCATCACATACTCTTTGAAAGTAGTAATGTAGTTTATCATAGACTTCTTTAATATGTAAATGCTTAGTTTTTAATGATTTTCGTTTCTTAGTTATTAAAGATTTATCTAACATTGTAACAAGTGAAGTTGCAAAAACGCCCGTACCTGTTAAAGCTGTAGCAACTACTGGAATTACTAAAACACCTGAAGATATAACAATTGTTAAAGCACCTAAACTTATTGTTAAGAATATGCCAATTCCTTGTGTTACATTCTTAACTTGAGTCCATCTCTTTCTTAATTTTTTATAATGCTCTAATCTTAATAATAATTGAGATTCCTTATCTTTCATATACCTTACTCTATCTTTGTGTTTTTCAATGTTCATTTTTTCAATGTTAATCTTTTCAATGTCCATTAAAGTAGAACTACGTTCATATGATAACGAAGGATATATTCTTGCGGTTTCTTCCATTTTTGTTTCTTCCATTTTTTAAAGAAATATTTTGAATAAATATTTTGAAAACAATCTTCTGAAATGCTATTTAAATCGAAATAAGTAGTTGTTTGTTTGTCGTATATTTCTAAGAACTCAGTCATGTTATTAACCTGAGGTAATATATCACCTATATTACTCAGTATAACTGTCGGATTTTCATCATTCATTTTAAATGAAATAAATTCCAATAACTGTAATAATGACTACTTCTTGTACAGGAAAATGAAAACAACGGCAGTGTATTTTGCATCAAATATAATAATACAACAATCAATCTTATCATACAATTGTACAATGTCAGTCTACTACCATTAGACTGGAGAACAAAAGAAAATTTAATTACATTTCAAAATAATCCAAAATGTGTTACTACTAAGTTCCATGAATCATTCTTAAATATCAAATATAATAATACAACAATCAATCTTATCATACAATTGTACAATGTCAGTCTACTATCAGTAGACTGGAGAACAAAAGGAAATTTAATTACATTTCAAAATAATCCAAAATGCAATACTACTAAGTTCCATGAATCATTCTTAAATATCAAAGATTATGTTACATACTGAAATATAGATCTATACAATAGCAGTCTACTACCATTAGACTGGAGAACAAAAGGAAATTTAATTACATTTCAAAATAATCCAAAATGCAATACTACTAAGTTCCATGAATCATTCTTAAATATCAAATATAATAATACAACAATCAATCTTATCATACAATTGTACAATGTCAGTCTACTACCATTAGACTGGAGAACAAAAGAAAATTTAATTACATTTCAAAATAATCCAAAATGCAATACTACTAAGTTCCATGAATCATTCTTAAATACCAAAGATTATGTTACATACTGAAATATAGATCTATACAATAGCAGTCTACTACCATTAGACTGGAGAACAAAAGGAAATTTAATTACATTTCAAAATAATCCAAAATGTGTTACTACTTATAAATAAGTCTTCATAAATATGTATACATCAAATATGCATGTACATTGCACATATCTTAAAAAGTGAAACAACACAGTTAATGTTCATTCATCTTGGGAACCAAACCTCATTTCTTCTATAGTTGTCGGTTGATTCAATTTTTCTATATAAATTTTGATTTCTTTAAAATGTTTTCTAACAAAACTAATGGGCATTGATGAATTTAAAAATAATACGTGTGGTAGAATTAGATCTGATAAGTTCATCAAGAAATAACAATAACTTACGTTATAGGAAATTCTAAATAGTTCCAAGTTTGCCACAAATCTGTTTTTTTATTGTCACTCAATTCCAGAATTCTTTTAAATCCATAACCTTGATAAGCAGCACTTCTCAGCAACGACCCATGGTGCACTTTATCACTTGCAATCAGTTTTGAAATCATAGTAGCACTATCTTCGATGGTAATGAAATGTTCTTTTGTAACATTGAACTGAGGAATTGTAGTAGTGTTAAGATACTGTTCTATTTTTACTGTAATATCCTCCACTTGTTTTTGAGAGTCCAATTTGTTCTTCTTTCTCGATTGAATTTCTAACTTCCACTCTTCAAAGTATTTATTCGCAGTTTCCTTGTGCTCTTCTTTAATTAAGTTTAGTAAAATCGGCATGTAAAACGAAAAAGCTTCTGCGGCAGTACGTTTTGGCATTTTGCAATAAGGAAAGAAAACAGTCACTAGTTATGATTAATGGAATTGTAAATGAAGTCTTACTTCCTACATGCTGCAATTATATGCCACGTCTTTACAAATCAATAAGTGGGTGTAGCAGCTGTTTGTTCTTTCATACATTGTTTCCTTTCAAATGTTTGAGTTGGAGGTCACAGCTCTTTACACTGAAATGCATTTTATTCATAAATGCGGGAAGCAGATGTTCTCTACCCTTGAATGACAATTGTAAAAGTACCTAAACTTATTGTTAAGAATATGTCAATTCCTTCAAATATTTTTAGTCACATGATATATTT
The DNA here is from genome assembly GCA_907163375.1 of Prostheceraeus crozeri. NCBI lineage: Eukaryota > Metazoa > Platyhelminthes > Polycladida > Euryleptidae > Prostheceraeus > Prostheceraeus crozeri. The sequence continues at coordinate 16,139 of CAJQUW010013856.1, read as the reverse complement.
TAAAAACCTGAAAGATGGATAAAATTCATGAATTTGAAATTCTCAACTTTTATGATTTTCGGTGTCCGGTTTTACATGACCTGGAACGGTCATGATTTAAGCAATGAAAATCGAACCGAAGGTTCAAGTGCTTCGCCCGATTGTAATTCTCAAATTTTGAGATTCTTAACTTTTATGATTTTTTCGGTGTCCTTGAACGGTCATGATTTTCAAAGTAAAAAAATGATCTTAATCTCAAATTTGAGATTCTTAACTTTTATGATTTTCGGTGTCCTTGAACGGTCATGATTTTGGGGGTGAAAATCGAACCGAAGGTTCTAGGGCTTCGCGCTTCGCCCGATTGTAATTCTCAAATTTAAGATTTTGAAAAATTTGAAAATTGGGTATTTTTAAAAACGCTTAAATTTTCGCCCTTCGGCCTTCAGCCACGTGAAATTTGAAGTCTACCTAAATTTTTGAAATTTTTTGAAATTTTGATTTTCTTGAAAAAACCCGAAAAAGTGCGACATCCGGCGCAAGCGAAGCGAAGCAAAGCGAAGCGAAGCGTCGCGCCGGATGTCACACTATAAACAACTCTCTTTCATTATTTCATTTATTCTATTTATATCTCCAGTTATATATTCATACGGACATATGCCTTTTAAAGGTTTTAAATTATATTTATTTAATATTTTACATTGTTCAGGTTTCAAAGTTTTTCCCATAACATCTAATGAATAAGGAGTAAAAAATCTAAATGCATCTAAAATTATAATACAGCCTAATTGCAATGAAAAATATTCTTCTTCTTGTTTACATAGTACATTTATTTGTTGTTGTTGTAATTTTTCAGATGAAAATAAATCTTTCATTATTAAATGGAAATCCTATTTAGAACCATTATAGAAATATAAAGGAACAAAGTTATATCTAAATTTATTAGCATTAAGATTACAAGAATTATGTGCTGCACCTCTATATAATCCATTTAGATTATCATGATCTTTTACTTTATTAAGATATCTACCTCTGCCAGTTTTATAATTATTTGTAAATTCTTTTCCAAAGTAAAAACATTTTATTTCATTATAAAAATGTTTTCTTTCTTCATCCGTTAATGGAAGCATTCGTATATTTGTTTCAAGCAATTGTGAAAAGCGTCCTTGTAATTCTTCTACTTTCTTTGTAATTATTTCTGAACCATCTTCACCATAGTATTGATAATATTCTAATTTAAATAATTCAGGATAATTTGAATGAATGTACATTCCCCAACATAATGGTTTTTGTTCAAATAAATATTTTTCTTTACTTTGTTCAGGTGCACTTTTTTCATATTTACCATTATCAGAATTTTGTGTCATGTAAACATCATATGCTTCGAAATCACAATAAATAGTAAAGGGTACTTTATTTTTCAAATACCATTTATTGTATTCTAAATAATCATCTTTAGGAAAAGTATTTTCAACTGCTTCGTTTTGTTGACAATTCTCCAAATGTCTATTCATTTCTTCTTTAGTTCTGAAGCTCGTCATACATCATAGGAGACAGGGAAAATTAGCATTATCTGAAGTTTTTGTAAATATAGAAACATCTTTACACAATATAAAATGACCCTGATAATATAATATATTCGCTTATACTGATTGTTTTGTTTGTTCTAGTTTTTCAAATTTATCTTGATATATTTCATGTGTTAAATCGATATATCTTTGTAAATCTTTTTCAGACTGTTGATAATTTTGATTTAATATCTGTAGCTGATAAATATATTCTTTATCATATTGTTCTTTATATTGTTGTTGACATATTTTTAAACATTCATTTATTTTTTGATTGGTTTCATTTTCTTCATTATTTAATTCTTTATTGTCTTCATTTTCTTCATTATTTTCTTCATTTAATTTTTGAATTGTTTCTATCTTATTTTGATATTTATGGTGATATTCTTGTAGAAACATTTTTAATTGTTGTTGATAATCTGTTTTACATTTTTGTAAACTTTTATTTAAATTTTCTAAGTTTTGTTGATATTCTAAAGATAAAGATAAATAATTGGAATCATAATCATAATTATAATTACGTCCTTTATAATTATTATGATTAATCATTATTGGTGATAATGTTTTAACAATTTCAAATTTTTCAGTACATATTATTTTTCCTTGGTAAAAAATATTATGATGCATGTAATTTCCTCTTTTATTGTATACTATTTCTGATTGACATAAATTTTTATTAATCAAATAAATTTTTTTTGAATCTGAGTAAAGTGGAATAATTTTACCAATAGAAACATAATTCACATTTAATTCAAAAACATTTACTTCTATTAAATTTTTATTCATTTTATGAAACTTTATTAACCTATTATAATCATATGGAAATTCATCTAAATCATCAGAAAGATCAAATTCCTTTATATATTCTTCTTTATTATAATGACTTAGTCTCTCTTTGTGATATTCTACAGGATGTAAATGTGCTATAACACTCCACAGAAAACAATAATCATCTTTATTATTTATGTTGATTATTTGTGGTGAACTGAAAGGTAAAGGAACATAACTACCACCAGTATTATTTTTATATTTATCAATTACCATTTTCTTAGATAGTATTTTAACAAATCTCCAACCAGATTCACGTAACTGGGCTTCAATTACACAATTTTCTAATTTATTTATCATCGATTCAAATGTAGTTATTATCATGTTCAAATATTGTATATCATTTACATTATGAATTTCTTGCGAATTTGTAAAATGTCCTTGTATTATTTCTTCAGGAATTCCATCAGGTCCAGTTTTTGTATAAAGTACTTCTACATTCATATAACATTTGAAAGATTTCTTAAATATTTTGAAAAAGTTTGTTAATACATTATAAAAAGTTTCATCGGTTTCATTATGTTCAACAGATTCATGAAATAAATATTTTATATCTGTTACTGGCGAAGCCCTAGAACCTTCGGTTCGTTCCGCTTCATCGGTTTTTTTAGTTTCATCAAATTCATCTATTTCGTTAAATTCATCAGTATAGCTAAATAAATATCTTCCATCTGGTACATGTTCATCTTCACTAATAAAAACTTTTTTATATTCCGAATTTGAATAATCATCAAATATTTTTCTAACTTTATATCAGTAGGTAATGCTTCTAGATAGTTTTTATAATTATTTAATATTAATATATTTCCTTCATCAACTCGATCTACATTTTGTAAATGCAATTTACTTTGTAAATGAGATTGATAACTTCTTTTTGTTCGCAACTTTTTTTTACATAAGTTACAATAAAGCTTGGTATCTTCCATTTTTTTATTTTTTAAAGAAAAAAATTGTGTTTTAATTTTAGATATAAACATTCTAATATCAGGGTCTTGAGAGTTATTTTATATTATTATATATTTCACGTTCTTTAGTTATTTTATTTTCTTTGTCACATTAAGTTTTATCACATTAAGTTTTATCATATAACGTTTTATCAAAAGATAATTTAAATTAATTTTCACTAACTATTGATTATTCATCATCATCATAAATTGATTCTTCAACATCATAAATTACACTTTTTGGTATAGGATGCCATTCCCTGATAGGAATATCTAATTCCAAATTATATTTATTACTTGATAATAATATAATAGAGAAAAATATTGGTCTTTGATCTCTTTTGGAAAATTTAATAACACCACCATAATCTGTTTCAATCATTTTTAGTTTTTATCAAAGATGATAAAATTTTAAATTGATTAGATGTAAATCCTAATTTAAATTTTGTAGACCCGACACATAGTTGTCTAACAGTATCTTCAACTATTCCATCATTGTTATCTTCAATTGTAAGAAAATGAAATTTAGATAAATTTTGATTATATGTAGTATTAATATCATGTTGAGATATAAATTTTTCTTCACTTAAATTTTTATAATTACTAATATTTTTATAATCTTTGTTGCCATTCACACCTTTTTCAGATGTTTCAGAATCATCATCTATATTATCATCATCATTATTATCATCATTATTATTATAAGATTCTTTAAAATTATTATTATCAGATTCTTTAAAATTATAATGATTATGATTATGGTCATTGTTAATAGTATAAGGTGTTGTCCACATATAAATTTTCTCTTGTTGAGCTAAACCATTTATGTAAGATTTTAATAAATTGATATTTAAATTTGAATATAATCCTATATAAGTATCATTATCGTATCTTTGAGGCATTTCTTATGTATCTTTTTTATAAATTGTATCTCTATAATAAACTTGACATAATAATTCCTTATCATGTTTTTTACTCTCGATATGAATATTATATTGGTTTTGTTCATCAACAAATAATCTAATTTTTTCCTTTGAAAACGATTTTAATTTTTTTACTAATTCTCTAATATTGATATAATTGATAATTTTTTAACTATCCAATCAGTATTACTAATAGGTAACACTGTTCTAATAAATCCATACACATTATTATGACCAATAATAACCATGTTTTCTTTATTTAATTCTACAGAAGCAACATCATTATATTTACTGACAATATCCATAAATTTAATAAATGGATCACCTGGAAAAATACAATAGTTAGTTTCAATAGAAGGTAAACCTTTTGTTTGTTTTCTAAATATTTCAGCTTGTAATTCAAATAAAATATTTACATCTATACATGGATTATTATTATTATCAAAACATTTATTTTCAAATCCCGATGATCTCGTCGAATAAGAAGAAGAGGATGATATGGGCGAATATAATTTTTTTAAATTTGCATTTTCCATTTTTTTATTTTTATTAGAAAAAAATTTATTTTTTTTCTCATTATATCAAAAATTACTTTTTTATTGTTAAAAAATGATGTTACCAGATGTTTGTGGAGGTGCATATATCCCGAATAATCGTGAATCAGAAATATAAATAGAAAATTATATCGTGAAAACTGGAGACGTTTTATCTGGTCCATTGCATCTTTCTATTCTTCCGCAACAAAATACAGAGTTAACAAATAAACAATATGTTGATACACAAATCAATTACTTAAAAGAAAAATATATCAACGATGTTATGGTTCCACTGATGAATGAATTAAAGTTGCTAAAACTTAATGACAAATCATTAAACGAAAAATTATTAAAACTTGATAAAAAGGATAGAGAGCTAGAAGCAGATATAGCAAAACTTTTTAAAAAGATTTCAGAACAATCAAAAATTTTAATATTACTTTCTATAAATTGAAAATCTGCAGTCATTAAAAATAAACATCAGATAAAATTATTGAAGGAACAATTAGAAGTTGAAATAGAAAAACTACCTGAAAGAATTTAAAAAATATAAAGCAGTTACAAACTACATTCCAAAAAACTGTTGATGAATTAAGTTCTAAAATTACTCAACAAATGAAAAAGATGAATAGAATAATAAATGAAGTAAACTCACTTAATCAAAAAGTTGATAAAATGAAAAATCTTAAAATCAATTTAGAAAATGAATTAAAGAAAAATTTACAAGAAAACTCTAAAGAAAATAAAGAACAGTTAGATTCGGTTAAAAGACAATTAGATGTTCTTAAAATTAAGTTAAATGCTCTTAAAACGGTGTTGAAGATTAATCAGCAGAAAATGCAAGTTAATAGAAAAGAAATTAAAGTTCATCACACGCTACTTGCCGCAATAGATAACGTGCAACGGAAAATTAATAAAGTTATCTCGACGTTGTTGTCCATTCACAAACGTAAATCTTGATGGAACTTTGTTCAGAGGCTTTAGCCGATCGGACCAAAGGTCCTCAGGTTACTAACCTATAGAACTTTGTTCAGAGGCTTTAGCCGATGACGCACGTAAATCTTAATCGGACCAAAGGTCCTCAGGTTACTAACCAATCGTAGATATTTTTTTCCCAAAAGTCAAAATTTAATCCTAAAAAATGCCTATAATTTATAAACACAATCTTAAACATTTTGCTTCAAATAATAAAATTGCTCATGAACCATCTATGAAATCTGTTTATCATTATAACAATGAAGAAACTATTCAAAAAGAAGGAGATGGTATATTTTCTGGTATTGGAAGTATCGTTAACTTAATTAAAAATAATAAAGATTTGATTACATCTGCTGCAAAAAGGAGCAGCTGCTATAGGTAGTACAACTAGAGCCATATCAAATGCTGTTAAGTCTCAAAACGAATTAAAACAACTAGAAACTATTCGTAAACTTAAGAATGATTCTGAAGAACTAAAAAAATTAAAAAAACTTTCAGATGAAACAAAAAACAAAATCGCTAACATAGCTGTGGGGTCTGATAGTAAACAGTAGAAGAAAACAGGCGTAGCCATAGAACGTTCAATTAAAGAAATAAGAGGCAATGGTCTAGCAAAATTCTAAAATTATATTTTAATAAAATTTTTTTAGTAAAATTTTTTAGTAAATTTTTTAGTAAAATTTTTCTGTGTATGAGAAAAACAAAAAAGTCAAATTATTTTTTATAAAAATGTCTTCTCTTATCGAACATAAATTTAGATTAGACGATCCTCCGTTCGTCAGTTACAATCAAAAAAAGAATGACTATATAAGAATTGCTATGAATCCCGGATCTTCCAGTAGAGTGAATACTGGAGGAGATTTAATCTTTGAATTTACATGAGCTTTGTCCCAAGAAATCTTTGCGTTCCAAGAAGTTTATACAGCCTCAATCTGTGACATCCCGAAGACGAAACTCCTTTTTCCCTTTGACAACAGCTCTGGCAAATGGTACCTGTATAATTTGACTTTTGCCTCGTTATCTTTACCGTTACTTATATTGTACATTTCTAAAGAATCAACACAACCTTTGAATGAATTCTTTCTGTCTGTATTTTTCATTGCTGTGAATCCATACTGATTGTCTTGATTTTTAATGTTTTCAGAAATATACATTTACTTACTTACTTACTTACTAAGCATATTACTCCTAGTTTAGAGGTTGAAACAGCTATTGCAAAAAGATTAAATACTAACAAACCAATTCCAGTAAATTTTCTAAAGCGTACTTCTAGTTCAGTAACTTTTTCCGAACAAAGATTTAACTGGCATTTTACTAGAACTTCGAATACTCCAAGATATTTATTACTAACATTTCAAAGAAATAATTCTCCAAGTTTTGATAAGAACAACAATCTTTTTCATATTGATACAATTCGAAGTTTACAAGTTTCATTAAATCAAACCCGATATCCAATTGATCCATTAAGATTCGATCATACCAATAATGAATTTATGGAAGGATATGATGCTTATAGAAATCTTTGTATAGAATTTGGAGTTGAACCACAATTAACTCCTGGAGATTGGAGAGATTTATATCCAGTTTTCTGTTTTGATTTAAGTGCAAAATCTGAAGATATTATCAAGACTGGTTGTGATGTTACAATTAATATTGAAAAAAAAGATTCCACAACTTCATTGATGGCTTATGGTTTATTGCTAGAAGATGTAAAATATTCTATTGAAGTTCTTAATGGGAAGATGGCTAGGATAGGTTAATAACCTGATGACCTTTGGTCCGATCAGCTGAAGCCTCTGAACAAAGTTCCATAGGTTAATTAAAATTTTTTATTAACTTAAAATTTGTTCTTAAGTTAAAAGTTTTTCATAACTACAATAAATTAAAAATTTTCATAACTTAAAATTTTTTTATTAAAAATGTCGTAAGCGGAAAGTAATAATAATAAAACTGTTGAATTGAAATTACGTAATATCGTTGACAAAAATACCCCTAAAACTATTACTATTAATAAAAAAAAGTATTACATAAGTAAACCAATGATAGAGAATATTCAATTACATGAAGAAAAGAACGGCGGGATTCTCCCATTAATTCCTCTAATAATAGGTGGCATAGCAGCTGCGGGAAGTGTCGCAGGTGGGACAGCTGGTATTGTCCAATCAGTAAATAAAAATAAATCAGAAAAGGCAGCATTAGAAGAACAAAAACGTCATAATAGAGAGTTAGAGAAAGTTGCTAAGGGAGAAGGAGTAGTAGATAATTTTATTAGTAAATTAAAATTAGTTGATGAAGGAAAACGAGTTCTTAAAAATATTCTCCACAATGTTGATGATTTAATTGAAATTAAAGAAACTAAAGATGGTTCTGGAATATATCTAAGTCCTAGTATGATAAGGTAAAACATTTATTTTATCTTTTAAAATGAATTCTACAAATTCCGAAAATTTAATTAAATTAAAAATTGCTAATTTAGATTTTTTGAATTATCTCTTAAAGTACATAAACCCCTAATTTGTCAGCATAGCGGAGGTGATTCAACTTCGTTGTATTCCGGAGGTGACATGCAAAAAACATTAGCAAATTTTCCTGGATTTAATTGGAGTAAATATTCGAAAGAAAAACATCTTCCTGGTCATTCATATACTGGTCCAGGAACTCGATTAGATATAAGACTGGATGAGAATAATAGTCCAAAACCAGGTGAAGAACCAATAAACAGAGTAGATGAAGCAGCTTACCGACATGATTTAGCTTATCAAAATCATGATCTAAGTTCTCGACATGTAGCTGATAAGAAAATGATAGAAGAATTAGATAGTATTCAAAATCTTTCATTTAGAGAAAGAATTGAAAGAATGCTTGTTAAGAAAGCTTTACAAGCTAAAATATTATTCGGTCAGGGTTTAAATGAAACCTACGCGTCTGAAATTCATAAAGAATATAGAAGGCCTAAATATTTATTGAAAGTAAAAGTATATAATAAAGATGATATTTGTAGTGCTGATCTTATTCATATGCCTAATGAAGGAGGGTTTAGGTATGCATTGACCGTTATAGATTTATATACACGATACGCTTGGGTAAAGCCTTTAAAAAATAAAAGTGGTCTATCAGTTAAATATGCGTTTGAAGAAATCTTTAAAGAAAGTAAGAGAAAGCCAAGGAAATTGTTTGTTGATAAAGGGTCGGAATTTTATAACGGAAATGTTCAGCCACTATTTGAAACTGTTTATTCAACTGAAAATGCAGGAAAGGCTGTAGTAATAAAGCGATTCAATAGATCATTAAAAAATAAAATTTTTAAGAAATTTACTCAGCAAGGAAATCAGAAATGGCTGAAGATATTACCAGGAGTTGTAGAAGAGTATAACAATAAGATTCATTCAGGTATTGAAGAAACTCCAAAGAATGCTTCTGACGAACCTGATTTAATACGAAAGAAAATATTCGAAAATAATTATTCGAATAATATTCGAGAGTAATCCGAATTTGCAGAAACTTATGCCGAAATTTAAGATTGGAGATAGAGTTAGAATATTTAAGTATAAAAATAAATTTGAAAAAGGCTTTGTTGGCTATTGGACTAAAGAGATATTTGAAGTTTGTAAAATAAACCAAACTTATCCGATTACTTACGAAATCAAAGATTTAGATGATGAACATATCAGAGGCCGATTTTATCAAAATGAATTACAACGAAGCGAGCTTTTACCTTTAGGTGACACTTTAGCTAGCTAGCTTCGCTTGATTTTTAATTATCATTATTATCATTCAATTCTAACATAATATCAAGAAATGGTACTCCTTTTTGTAATTTAAATAAAACATAAAGACATAATTGACCACAATAAGTAGTTCCTGGTTTTTGAATTTGAAACGTACTATAAGTTCCATTTCCAAGTATTTCTCTTACTTCATTTGTAGGTGGAAGTCCATAAGAGTCGAAATAGTAATTATCTCCGTTTATATTAGACGTACCTGCAGACCAATGTATTCCTTTTTCATCTGATGTGTGAAGATTTGTTATGAAATTTATAGTTGAAACTTTGTTCCGGGAACTGAAGGTTCCTGTTGGCTTATTTTTTAGGAATTGTAATTCGTCTCTCATCAATATGTGAAAATTCTTTATTCCTAATTGATTTGCGATTTTCTTTAAATAGAAATATGTAGTTGTTTGCGTTCCATATAATTTTAAAAACTCATTTATGTTGCTCATTTTATAATAAAAAATTTTCTTATAGGGACCCCTAGAAGTCAGAAGGGGGGTATTGATTTAAAACTGTCCCATAATGCTGACTTTCCTTACTACTTATTCTATTTTGAAATGATTATATTATAATTATTCTAATCTACATTGTTTTACAGATTTCCATTTTCTTCATGAACTTCATTTGTTAATATGTGTCATCGTTAAAGTGATTGTTTAAAATTGCTATAACAACTAACCCGCATATCGGCGTTTATGCGTTCTGAGTTCACAAGAAGAATTGTTTAATTTTCACTGCACTCTTATGTGCTTAAACTATTCATGTCTTCACAATGGGAAGTACTTTTAATCAATACAGCGGAGAGAGGAAACGTTAAATGAATTTTGCAAATGGATTTCTAAAACTGAATTTGAAAACAGACTTTGAAAACAGATTTTGAAAATTGTTTCTGAAAATAATTTACGTAGTGGTAAATTGACATGACAGAAGTTTACCGACGCTTAAATTGAAATGTCAAAAGTTTACCGATGGGTAAATTGCAATGACAAGAGATTCCACGATAATTTTAGGGGAAAGCTGTTAGATGTTTCTGTTGCTAGAACAATAAATATCTCTCTCTTCAATCTCTGTCTCTCTTCAATTATCAGCCAGTGTACGGGTTCATTGAATAATTTTGAGTTTATGAGTTACAATGATCTTCTAGTTCACACAATTAGTACTTTAAATAATGTTGAGAATACAATAACGAAGAATGTCTAAGTAATAATTGCGTCTTCTTAATTTATCATAATGCTGTAATCTTAATAATAATTGAGATCCATTTCACTTGTTTTTAATTGAGATAACGAAGGATATATTTTTGCGGTTTCTTCCACTTTTGTTTCTCCCATTTTCGTCCCCGTTGAGGTTTCTTCCATTTTTAAAGAAATAATTTTAGTCACATAATTTTAGCTATCTCATATATTAAAAACCTGAAAAATGGATAAATTTCATGAATTTAGACGTTTTTAAAAATACCAATTTTTCTGATGTTGTGTCCTGGAACGGTCATGATTTGAGCAAGAAAAATGTCATAATCTCAAATTTGAGCTTCTTGACTTTTCTGATTTTTTCGGTGTCCTGGACCGGTCATGATTTTCAAAGTAAAAAATGATCTTAATCTCAAATTTAAAATTCTCAACTTTTATGATTTTCGGTGTCCTAGAACGGTCATGATTTTAAGGGGGGTGTAAAATGTCATAATCACAAATTTGAGAATTTGAAAAAATTGAAAAATTGGGTATTTTTAAAAATGCCTAAATTTAAGAATTTAGGTCTTAAAAACCTGAAAAAGGGTTCAAATTCATGAATTTATGTCGTTGTTAAAAATACCAATTTTTCTGAATTTGTCTTGGCCTGGAACGGTCTTCTTCCCATTACTCTAAGATATCAGGATCAAAGATCTACACAGTGGAGCATGTTTCACGAAAGCGTGTTACGTAAACACCTTTTTACAGTTGAGCAATGGTTTGAACAATTTTCTAACACGATGAGTCTTGCAACCAAATTGATAACCGATTCATTATAACTTATTAACTTAGTTTTAACTACCACCAACTGAAAACGGTGGATTTAAGCGTATTTCATAGTGCAGCACAGCGTACCTCCTTTTCATGACTCAAAGTGCCTGCTCTCTTTTGACCGTACAAAGAAGCATGTGATGAACGTTCGGGGTGATATCACCATGATAAAAGTTTCATGAAACGGGTGGTGGCTTAAAACTAATGATTCTAAAACTGTGTTTACCTAACACGCTTTCGTGAAATCGCCTCTGGGAGTGAATGGACTCCTCATTGCAGTGGAAGCTGGTGAAGTTCGATAGCTGTGGACATCAGACTGCTATGATCTAATTGAAAATTTGAATGCTGCTACGGATAACATGTACAATGACTTCGTGATTAGACTTGAATAACTTGTAACTTCAGTAACTTGAAATAGTTTTTGTTGATGCTTTTCCTGGACTTTTACATCATGACTACGGGATTGGATCTATGTCAAGCCCAAAGTGAATTGTGCCCGAACATTGGTCCATAATGTCATTGGTGATTGGTAAATCAAGCTAAATTTATTGAATAAAATTCGTAATTCGATGCCACCTCGCATTGCGTAGTTTATGAAAACTCCGGGAGGGCATTCGATTGAATGAATTGGATTCGATTATTTTTTGTTTTTATGTACAGCACAAAGCGAACTGATTGATAGAACAACTTCATGATTGTGCATTAACTCATATCTATATTATTCATTAGGCCTATGGCTAAAGAAATCACCAGTTTCAAATAATTCTGTCAATGAGTAAGATTACTGCAATGACTCTTCACATGTCAGACAAAAGCCTTTGGTTACAAAATCATCTGGGAAAGTTGTAAATGATTAGGAAAGTCACATGTTAGGGCGAGATAGTAAACAGTTTGACAAAGATATTTGAACAAAGCAGAATTATTGAATTTACAGAATAATCAATTTCAAAGCTAAATTGAGCTGAAATTTCACTTCCCACACATTGTTGATTCAAGGGGTTAGCTTCACTCATTCTATTGAAATGCAACTTGCTTCAAAAGCTTTAATGGGAAAGTGAAATCTGTTGACATTAAGACAACAACTCGTTATAGAGAAATGACGTGTATCTTCGATGCTAGTAGCCGCACTTTAGTCAAATTGGGTTGCACCTTTGGAGGTGCTGTTCTTCATTATCAGGGTAGATATTTACATAGAACAGACGAGTCTACAAACAAAAATTGACATAAAATGGCATTGTAGAACTTTTGAACAAGAAAACTATATCATCCGTGAAGCAAGGTTGGGTCTTGGTTCTCGGGTTCACTCTTGGGTTTTGGGTAGTCTTGGGGTGCGGACCTAAGAGCTTGGGTACCCCCAAAGAGTGAGAACCCAAGAGTAAAGAAATTGACCATGAATCATCATTTGCGGTTTTCTTGGAAAAATTCTGCCTCAGTATATGACCACATCATGTCATCGCAAGTCATCTACATGTAGGCTCACATATATGTACATGTGAATATGTAACCTACCGAATATGAATACCGAATATGATTGGTCTTTCTGTGATGAAACTGTGTTATCATCAACTTTGATTTAGACCTACCGTAAATGTCTATCTCATAGCTTGCTTAACTAGCTTTTTAAACTATGCTTTGATTACCTATGGCTTCCTGTGAATTTAATCCATTAAACTTGATGTAATGCATATTGTGCTCGTCAGAATTTTGTATATATCATTTCGCGTGAAATAAAACAACTAATACATGACAAAATGCAATGCATTCAACCAATACCTGCTGTTAAATTGGCAGCCTGCTACAATTCGTAGATAACTTGCTTCATATTGCTTCATTCTTGCCTTGAAAGTTAAAAACTTTGGCCTATATTGTTTATTCTACTATTAGGCTACATGCATTAAAAATATAAAGATATCGGTATCATTTAATGCAGTGACTTTCTTTGATGATTGCTTCTTGCGATTAGTAAAAATATCATTGTATCTGCATTTGTGCTATTTTCATCCTAACGAGGCCTGTTATTTGTGTTTCGTTTCTAGATCAGACATGTAAGGAATGTAGCTTAGTCATGCATGTTGTTCTAATTAGGAAATTATTAGGCTGTAGACGTAGACAGGGTTGTGATAACCTATGCCGATAATTAAAATTTTTAGCTGAATGTTGATATGGCCTCAATTCCGCAATAACAAATTCATGTAGTAAATAGTATTTAATATGAACATTAGATGCATATTAATTGGATAGCAATATGTACAATGTGGTATGATTCAAAATATCTTCATGCAATTTTAAATCTCAATCAAAATTCCAAACATGTTCTGGAAATTGTTGTTCCACTTCATTATAGAAATAGCCACTCTTGGTTGCAATCTTGGAGGGGTACCCAAGCCAGTTTGGACCCAACCTTGCGAGAAACAGGTCTCCAAAATCGTGGATTAGAATTTTCTTTCTTCTGATTTGCTTTGTTTGAATTGTATTCAAATAGTAAATAGGCTATCATTTTAACATCCAGATTTGTCTAAGATCATATGAACTATAATTAAAATATTGCCACTGGCTTTCTCAGGAATATTCCTGAGAAAGCCAGTGGCAATATTTTAATTATAAATACATCCAGGAATGGCCTCCCTTATTTCAATGTATCATATGAATTAAGTTTGCTTCTACAAGTCCTTTAGACTTGATCCCAAAAACGTTTGACAGCTCATGATGTGCTGTAGGTGACAGACTACTTATAAACCTTTTCCGATTAGTACTAAAATACTGAAAAATTAAAATTCGTATTTAATCCATTTAGCGCCGGTGTAACGTTTTCGTCACAGCACTTTTCGGAATCTGCTGTCTTCTCCAGCTTGCGACATATGATATAATATTTTGATTGCCATACATTATTTATCACATATTTTCAGGCAAACAATCGCCAATTCAAAATTTATCACTTTTTACTGCTTATATTTTATCACGAAATTAGACAAAAAATGGGCTTAAAATCTGCAAATGTACTGAAAGGCTCAGTGTATGAGCGTCCACATGTAATTTACTGTCAATATCACTTGCATGATCTCATTATCAATCAAATACCGAAAATACAGCAACAATATAAATGAAGTAAATGGTGGTGAATACTATCAAATTTCTTCAAAACTTATGTTTGGTGAATACTGAACACGAGCAATTTCATTGGAATATTGCATTCTTAGTGTATTCTATGAGCCTGTAATGGCTGTTGCTATTTATAGTCTATGGCTTTCCCGTCACAAAACCAACCGAAGCCTATTGCCGTAGCAATTTCCTCAACATTAGACTTGTTAGCTCATGTACAGAAGCAAAGTCAAAGAGAGATCAAATCTCAAGCATTTCCTCTTATAGCTTAATCATAAACATTGCAGGGTGCCAGTTCACTTAGGCATAGAATACAAAGATGTCTCGAGCAAATTCTCGATGCGTCTCTCCCTACAAGGGCACGCCAGAGGCTCTAGATGGCCCAAACTGGTTTAAAATATCTATAAAGGCTTAGCTTGATTATATCAACCTCTGTAGCTATCTGAAGACAATTCCCAAGCTGTTGCTAACTATGGATAAAGAAGTTACTGTAATATGCAATAGGCCTAATGCCGACGATTATGGTATATGAATGTTGCCACACAACCTCCATAAGTAAATGCTTCATCAGAGTTTTGAAACGATGATGAGTTTATGTGTCAGTAGTAAGCAAACCTCCACTTTAAACACAGCGCCCCCCCCTCGGTTCAGAGTGTCGGTGTAGACTTGGGCGGCCGACCAGGTTGGTTAGATTGTTGTGATGTGGGTTGGTTTATGGCTGTAGAGTCAAAACGAAGGATCGGATGGGAAAACGGAGGCCAGATTCGTATTCAGCGTCAAATTCTGCATCCGTAGGGTGATTTCCACCACCATCGGAGAGAAAAAATGTTTGGGACGTCCCCCCCCCAAGATGAATATGTGCAATTGACTGCTTTACAGCAAGTAAAGCAACCTCTAGCAAATCAAATTTATAAAAAAGAACTAGATTATCAGGAAAATGCACATATTAAAGATCCATATCGCGCAGTTTTATTACAATCAGAAACTGTTGAAGAATTGAAAAGTTTGAAGAATAAGATGCGTGACTCTGTTTCGTCTGCTACACCTTCAGCATCTCGTGCACATGCAATAGCTCTTTTCAACAGCATTGAACCATATCTCAATGTGAATGATAGAGGTGAAATCATTACAGATGATGATAAAATTATTAGTGCTTCGCGTTATGAAGACTTGATTCAGTATGCAACGCGTATAAAACGTCGGCAATGTTATGTCCCACATGGTTGGCCATATTTTCTTCAACTATTGAAAAAGCATAATGTTCCAAAATTTGCATTGAATAATGAAACATTGAAAGAACTTGATTCTACTTCAGAAGTTGGTACTACTTCAAATGTTAATTCTGTTCCTAAAATAAGGAGTGTTACAATGCCAAGAAATTGGTTTAAGAGTTCACCTTCTACATCTCCTTCCAAACTTACTAAGAAAACAAGAGGAAGAGAACGACGTAGATCTACACCCTCTAGCCAAACAAGAGAAAGATGTAGACGTAGAAGATCTCCACCAAAGAAATATAT